>CABHPQ010172599.1:0-26569 GCA_902168405.1 Peromyscus aztecus | reverse complement strand
TCCTTCCTACCTTCTTCCCTTCTTAGTACTGAGGATGAACAGGACAGCTAAGCACGTCACCACTGACTACATCTCCAGCCTTTGCGGTCATATTTTTAAAATTTCTTTCATTCTTTTTGTTTACTAAACATTGCTTCTTTTTGTGGGTTTGTTTTATATCACTCTATCTCCTTTTCATGCAAATATTTTATCTGTCTGAATATGTTCCAGGTTCACAGAAGATTTTCCCTATTGTTTTTTAAGTTCTTATTTTTATTCCTCTACCTCTTTTATTGCAGCCTTTGCCTCGAGCTGGAGAGTTTCTCCTTAGTAGAAGAGCTGTGCATAAAACTCAAATTTTCCAAATGCTGGTGATCAATGTCCTTGAATAGTGCTTTCAAAAAGTGAAAGTATTGTTTTCAGAGCTGTTTGTTAAGGCATTCAGAATCTCCTAGGTAACATATTGGTTGTCACCCTAGATGCTGGTCTCTGAATGCTGAGAATGGGAGTAGAAGTCTTCTCCAGGGAAGAGACTATTGATCAGTTTTCCAGACCCAAATGGTCATGTCTAAAACAGTACACAAAACTAACATACAGACTGAGCAGGTTATACTTATGTAATTAGGAATATATATGTTTATATATGCATATATGCAAGTAACAACAATTCATAAAAAGATACCATTAATTTGAGAGAGAGCAAGGAAGGGTATATGGGGGCACTTCGAGGGAGGAAAGGTAAGGAGAGGATTATGTAATTACATTATAATCTTAAGAATAAAAGAAATTATTTCAAAGGGGTTAATTTATTTTCATTTGAAACTGTTGACTGTGGAAAGTATTACTGTTTTATATTTTATAGACCTTTATATTTTATAGTCAAGAGTTACTGATTGGTTTTTCATTTGATAGGGTATTTTTTTTTCTTTTTTGTTACCAGTTATCACTCATCTTATTAAATAGATGTGGTCTTCAGCATTCTAAGTATTGAGAATAGAGGTTTGCAGTCACCATTTCTGGTCTAAGCAGAGGATTGATGCATCTGTAAGTCTGTAGGATGGATATATATGAATGACTATTTCATATATGTGATATTTGTTATTATGTATGCCTATAATGTTCCACTGAATAAATTTCAGATTGTTTTATGGTGGAAATACTGGGATATTAACGAATAAACAATAGTCAAAGAGTAAATTCTCTGGAAACTAAGCATCTCTTTAAGCAAGAGAAACAATGTGTACTTGACGATTTTTCACAAGTCATTCGCATCCAATGTTATTTTTATTCCTTCTGGATGATTCCAACAATAGATGTATCCCAGGCTATAGATTGTTTTTCTACCGCCTTGTAAAGGTGATGGGTCATGGAATTTATTTTAGCTCAAATCTGTTGACTGTGGAATGTGTGTCTATTTTCAGTTCTACAGACGTGTGTCAGTCTACATACCATGCCAATTTGGGTTCTTAGATAAGGATTCCAGATTTAATGTGCATAAAGCATGTTTCCAGCATTGCACAAAAATACAAGTTATTTCAGTGGAGAAGAGTCAATTATAACATTTACCAGCATTAAAATTTTTAAAAAAGAAAATGTGGGCCGGTGAGATGACTCAGTGAGTAAAGATGTTTGCTGTACAAGTCTGATGACAAGAATTAGTCTTGATCCCATTGGAGGAGAAGAACCAGCTCCAAAATGTTATCCTCTGACATCCACATATGAACTGTGGCATGAACATGTCTGTTCTCTCCCTCTCCTTACCCACCCTCCTCACACACACACATCTATAATAACAATAAATAAATTTTCAAAAAATAAAGAGTAACTCCATGTATATCCCTAAGTAATGAATAAATGTGCCATGAAACTCCCTGCTTTCTCTTGCCTCCTTCAAATTTCACAGTCCTGCATCTCCTCTGCTCCAGAATCTATGGCTAATGAAATCAAAGGCAGGTTCTAGACACTGTGTCAGAAAGCATCCCCTCTTTTTTTCCTACAGACATGGCTAAGTAGCTAGAGCCACAAACAGCACTATTGAGCAGTGTGAGGTCAAACTGATCCTTCCCATCTGGCAAAGTCTGCTCTCTTTGAAAGCTCTGTGTTCCTATGTATAGTTACCTCTTTCAAACTTTACACTCTCTGATTTCTTTTGCATCCATCCTTTTTGTACATTTAGGCTTTTCCTAGCTAAAAAAGAAAATGTATGTACACTTCAGGGTGGGTGTTGAATGCAGCGATGCCGTGTTTAATGCAGGCTAGAGAGGAGGCACTGTAGTAAGACTTGAAGAGATGGCTCCAAATTTGAAATAACATAAGAATGTTTTCATTTATTCAATAATGATGAAATATGAAATTATAATGACAATACCCATAACATAATGGAATAAAAATATCATGCCTATATTTGAGAACAGAGTTTTTCTTCACAGGTAAATAAACAAATTTGCATTTCAATTCTTATCATAATTTCTGCTTTATATTAACTTGTTTCTCATGATTTTCTTTCAAAATCAAGTTGTAGTTTCAGCTAAAAAGACTTGGAACTTGAACAATAAGTAAAAATACGTAGTCAGCTGTTATATCTTTTAAATTATCACTAAGTATTTGTATGTTAAAAATGAAAGGATAGCTGGGCGGTGGTGGCACACGCCTTTAATCCCAGCACTCGGGAGGCAGAGGCAGGTGTATCTCTGTGGGTTCGAGGCCAGCCTGGGCTACCAAGTGAGTTCCAGGAAAGGTGCAAAGCTACACAGAGAAACCCTGTCTCGAAAAACCAAAAAAAAAAAAAAGAAAGGATTTGTTTACAGTTACAAAACTGCCTTATATTTTTAATTATTTCTTTACATTTGAGACTCTAATATAATTACACAATTTCCCCCACCCCTTTCTTTCTTCCAAATTCATACACGTACCTCTCCTTGCTTTCTTTTAAATTCATGGCTTTTTAAATTAATTGTTGTTATACACACACACACACACACACACACACACATATGCGTATACATTTCTACATTCATAAAAACAACCTTCTCAGCTTGTATGTTAATTGTGTCTATGCTTTCAGGGCTGCCTACTTGTTATTAGATAACCAACTGGTATGCTCTTCCCTGAAGAAGACTATTTTTCCCACTCAGCATTCCCTAGTTTCCTGTAGTTCTTCTTGTAAGGTTTAGGCATTGTGGGTTTTACTCCATCCACTTTAGCATGTGTATTGTTGATTTCCTAGTTCAGCTCATGTTTAGGCAATCAGACTGGTGAAACATTATGGATGCAGCTTCTGATGTTCCTAGGAGACACAATCTTATAGCAAACTCCCTTATCCTCCAGCTCTGGCAATCCTTCTGTGTCTATCCATCAATGATACATGAGCCTTAGGTATGGGAACTGTGTTGTAGATAGATCTTTTAGGACTGGACAGCTCCATGGCTCTCCTTTTTGATTGGTTGTGGTTTTCTGTAATGGTCTCCCACTGTTGCAAAGAAAGTTTCATTATGAGGGGTAAGAACTATAGCTGTCTATGGATATAAGGAAAAATGTTTATAGAGTATAGTTAGAGAGTATGCTCTTTTAGTAAAATGATAGTTGTAGGTTCTCTTTCAAAATCCGTGACTTCACTAAATCCCAAAATGTTTTTGTATGTATGCACAAGGAGAAAAAATATTTAAAGTATTTTTAAAAGTATAACATTGAATGTATTTAATCTGAATATATGATAATATATGTCCCCATACCATATTGTATGTAGTATTTTAGTGCTCTACTGTGTCTAGAGAATTATATCTCTCTATGTATTCTTATACATATTCATGTAATGTGAATGCATATATGTAATTCATATAGTAAATGTATATTCTTAGAAAGAATGTACTACATTCTACTAGAAAATATGCCAAATAATTTACATTTAATATTTTATTACTGGAAAAATTATAAATTTTATTATTTTCTTGGAAACTTTCTCTGTAAGTTTTTAATCTGTGTTACTTTTTCCAAAATATGATGCATACAAACATACACACATAGAGACACACCTTCCACCCAGTATACCTTCTTTAATCAAATATCAACTTCTTGAAAGATCAAAAGATCAAATACTTCCTTTTACAAATCAATCTGATGTGTTAGATAAGTGGATTCAAAACAGATGAAATTAATTTTCACACATTTATAGTCATGAAAATTTTGAAAGATCTTTCAAGAAATTTTTATGTTTAATTTTATACAAATAACACTGTTTATCTAATTACAATCTGTTCTTGAGCATAGTAAGTGATTTTGTCCAGAAATCATATGTAAAAAAATAGCTTTGAAATACTTGAGCAATTTTGTACATTGAAACTATTACATGATTTTCTGTAAAGACTGTAATGTGATTAATCACATTAGGTTAGCTCATGGTGTGATGAAAGTTAAAGACGTGAAATTCATACCAGTGAAAATTAAAATGCACTGTTTCCAATTACTAAACAGTTTGGATTGCTATAAAATGATTGGCTGTTGCTGAAGTCATTCCTGTTTTTTCTTACAAATATTTCAGATGTGAGAGATGCTTGCTCTTTGTGTGCACCCTTTGCTGACCATGATATCTTCAGCTTTGGCCATGTATCAATTAAGATGCTGAGGTATGCAAAGGATGTGCTGCCATCTCAGGCAAAGTTACACACACTGAGTGCATCATTATGGTCAGGTGAGTTCATGCTCCTGCAGCTTTCCCTGGTTTCTTCTATCTGAGATTGAAATGAACATCCTGGAAATTCATACCCAGTGTGATTCTTCTACCAATATTCAAGATCCAACTTTACAGTTGTTTTAATTCATGTTTTATTTTCAATTTTATGTGTATGGCTATGTTTCTCTGTATGTATATCTCTGTGTGTACCACATGCATGCCTCGTGCCCCGAAGAGAGCATCAGATCCCCTGGCGCTGGAGTTATAGATGGTTGTGAGCCATTATGTTGGGTGCTGGGAATACAACCCAGGGCTTCTGGAATAACAACTAGCCACTCTGAACTGCTAAACCATCTTTCCAGTACTGAGTTTATTGTTTTAGTTTGTTATGCTAGTAATTAAAAATAAGTTCATATTTGTGGCAAATTATTTCTCCTCAAAACAGTTTTTAAAAATTGAACATTTATATAGGGTCATTTAACCTTAATCTTTGAGAAGGCAATATCAGAATCTTATTTTATTATAGACCTTACCATTCTTTTTTTTTTAGCTTTTTTTATTTAATTTTTTTTCATTTTACATACCAACCCCTGTTCCCCTGCCTTCCCTTCTCCCACTCCCCTCAACCTCCCCTCATCTCACCCCCACTGCCCCCCTCATAGGGGATAAGGCCTCCCTTGGGTAGTCAACACAGGCTGCCTAACCAAGTTGGGGTAGGACTAAGCCCCTCCCTCCCTGCATCAAGGCTGAGTAAGGCATTGCACCATAGGGAATGGGCTCTAAAAAGCCAGTTCATGTACCTGGGATGAGTCCTGGTCTCATTGCCAGGATATCTACAAACACATTAAGCCACACAACTGTCACCCACATTAAGAGGGCCTAGTTCAGTCCCATGCAGGCTCCCCAGCTGTCAGTCCAGAGTCCATGAGCTCCCACTAGCTTGGATCAGCTATCACTGTGGTTTTTCCCATTGTGATCCTGACACCCCTGCCCTCCCCCTTGTTCATATAATCCCTCCTCCCTATCTTCAACTGAACTCCAGGAGCTTGTCCAAGTGCTTGTCTGTGTATCTTTGCATCTGCTTCCATCAGTCACTGGATGTAGGTTCTATGATGACAATTAAGGTAGAAACCAATCTGAGTACTGTGGAAGGCTAGTTCAAGCACCCTGTCCACCATTGCTATGAGTCTTAGCTGGGGACATTCTTGTGAGTTCCTTGGGATTTCCCTAGTTCCAGATTTCTCTCTAACCCCTTAATGGTTCATTCTGTCAAGATATCTCTTTCATTGCTCTCCTTCTCGGTCCCTCCCCGAACTCAGTCATCTTGAACCCTCATGTTCCCACCTCCAATTCCTTCCCCTCCTCTCCCCCTTCCCAGTTTACCCAGGAGATCTTAACCCTTTCCTCTTCCTGGAGCAATCCATGCCTGTCCCTCTTAGGGTCCTCCTCTTTACCTAGCTTCTCTGGGATATTAGTGTCCATCTTCTTATCCAATCATTCCAGAAAATTGTTTAGTCCTTGAGACTGGGCTCCACAAGCCTTGCATTAATGGCTCCTGGATAATTGTGGAAGACAGACAGACTATAAGAGACAGAGGGTCAGTGTGTTTGTCATGAGATTGTGTCTCCTAGGAATCTTAGAAGCAACACCCATAAAGTCTCACCAAATGACACAATCTATATACTTACTTATGAAACACTGAATAAGGAGAAAATCCTAAAGTAATGGTTGATTTCTTATTTTTTTTAATGTTGATTTATTATGTTATTTTCCATGTGGGCTGAGAGAGTCCAAGCTCTATTTTTACCTCATTTCCATGCTCTCACTATGGATGGCTGTTTACAATTGGAATTTGATGTGGAATGTAAAGTCTTCAGTTTTGACCAGTGGACACACTAGAGCTTACATAAGCTGATTCTAAGGTACATGTGAATATATGAAGTTCCTGATATTAATAAAGAAAGAGAGATGATAGAGCAGAAGGGAGAAAAATAGCACATATATACATATATATGTGTGTGTGTGTTTATGTATGTGTGTATACATGTACACACACACATACACTACCCCACATATGTACGGTAGAAAAGGAATTAAATCCTTATAGTCCAGAATGTTAACAAGTCATACACTTTAGTTGAAATGAAAAGAAAATGGAGAAGAGGGGAGGGTAACGCAAGAGAATATAGGTGTGTGTTTAAAGGATTCTACTAGGAACTGTCCTATGGAGCTGGGAGACTGGCTGCGTCACTGAGTGCGAAGGATAGTTGAGCAAAAGACTAGCATAGGAAGGATTCTTGGGAGAAAGCAGAAAATGCTGTTTGAGGTGATGAAAAATAACCTCTCTATAAAGCTTTCAACAGTTGTTGACACTTAATATTCCAAAGTCAAGTATCTGCATTTTAATAAACACCTTCAGGAAAGCACCAAGAATATAAACTAACATCAAGTTCTAGTTCTAAGACACGGTTGACAAGAGGCTACTGTTTTTAAATTATGTAGTTGAAGTACTTTATACTGTGTGTGTGTGTATGTGTGTGCGTGTGTGTATGTGCCTGTTTTTAAAGGCAGATTTATTTTTTTACACTCTGTTACTATGAGAAAGAATCTGGGGAAAAATTCACTGACAAGAATCATTCATTGGGGGATTGTTTTCTCTTCTTTGTGAATAGAGAGTTGGCAGGTACACCAACAACAGCACCATTATGAAGGAAGGATGCCATTAAAGTAAATGGAGTAATACTGTTTTGCTGAGGCTGAGGAAAGGGTGGCTTAGAAAGGATGAACTCAAGCTGGGGCAAAGTCTCAATTAATTAACTCCAGCTACTCTGACATTCTAGTGTAGAAAAGCAGTGACTGAAGTTATGGCTCAAACTGTGGGAGGAGAGTGAGACAATTAGTATGTATCTTATTGTATGAAGATGGATCCAGCAGTGGTATTTGATAATTTTCATCACATATAATTTGTAATTATGAGTTTAAAGCATCTCTGATTAGAAAATTTAATTTAGAAATAATATCTAGCCAGGCAGTGGTGGTACATGCCTTTAATCCCAGCACTCAGGAAGCAGAGTCAGGCAGATCTCTGTGAGTTCGAGGCCAGCCTGGTCTACAGAGTGAGATCCAGAACAGGCACCAAAACTACACAGAGAAACCCTGTCTTGAAAAAAATTATTAATGATAATAATATCTAAACAATTAAAAGAGTAATAAATTTCTCTAAAATTGATATGAAAGGCTTAGCATATTGAGTTACATGTTTTAATATTTAGTATACATTAATATATAAACAAATATAAAATAATATGTTTACATTGAAATATATATATATACAAATATAAACACATCTCCTGCTGTATCTCTGATGGAGGAGCAGTTTAGTCTTTAGATGCCCAAAGTGTAAACTGCTAGATGAGATGAAAAGAAAATGGGATATTCAATGTGAATTTGTTTCAGTATCAAACATACTTCTATGTGGGGAATGGCTTGGCAGAAGTACTAAAGTCTACTCTCAGATGCACATGTCTACCAGTCATGAAAAAAATGATGCCTCAGGAAAATGGTTCAAGATGTGAAGGATCCTGTCGCTATGGCTGATGATTTAAGTTCAGTACTGGACCCACTCAATGAAAGGAGAAAATCGACCCTTGTAAGTTGTCCACTGACTTCCACATGGGCACCCTGGTGCATGCATACCCCTCTCCTCTGCCACACACTGAGAGATTTATAAAAAGAGTAAGTTAAATTTATCCAGAGGAAGAGGGAGACTGCATTTGGAATCCATCACATTAAGAATCCTTTTCTGCCAGGCAGTGGTGGTGCACGCCTTTAATCCCAGCACTCTGGTGGCAGAGGCAAGCGTATTTGTGAGTTCCAGGCCAGCCTGGTCTACAGAGGAGCAAGTTCCCGGACATCCAGGGCTGTTATGCAAGGAAGCCTTATCCTGAAAAAGAAAAAAAAAATCTTTCCCAGCTGAATTCCCAGTCTGTAAGTTGGCTTGTGTAGTTATTTTCTCACCATTGGGGTTCAAGAAATAAGTGAAGTTATGGGTTTAGCTTTTTCTCTCTCTAGGATTTACATAACCAATCCTGGAAAATCCAAGAAGAATGTATTAGATAGGAAAAAACTTACCAAGATGATAATTCAAGTCAATCTCAATTCTGCTAACCTAGAAGGTTCTGTTTTCTCCAAATCTCAATTTCCTTTTCCCCATATCCACACCAATAACATAATTGCATGTTTTCTATGCACTTTTAAAACCTCTGACTTACTTTTGGCCTTTTATGGCTTCTGTCTTGTCACCCTCTTACCTTCAGATTCTCCTGAAGAAAAGAAGGCATGTAGACGACAAACTATTTCCAACCTCAAAATCCACTATCCCTGTTCTGTTGGTTTGTCGTAAAATGGGTATGAATGCCATGTTTCCATCAAAATGCAGGACACACACCAGGATTTTCAGTGTTCATGCACAGTACTGCTGAGGGTAGCACTTTGCCAACTATGTTATATGACAGCACCTTGAGGATCCTTACAGCTTTGCAGATATTTGCCCACAGGAAGTCGCATTATCAACTTGTTTATGGCTGGTTATGGAAGTAGCAGAATTCAAGATGATCCCTCAAGGTGTTTTGGGGGCAGCAGACAAATCAACACACAAGCTCATTCATATCTGTGTAAGCACATGTATCTATCTGTATATATCCTTGCAACCTACTCTCAAACACGCATTCCTCCTTTCATCCTGTAAATAGATTGGCTTGAACAGCTTGTACTCAATAAACACTTGTTCATTTTTATGGCTTTCTTTACATATTAAAAAGTATAGTAGAGTTGAATATTTATTTGAACATGTAGCCTCAAAAATCATCTCACCTTTTGAAAAATAACAAATAAAATAGATTCTGTTGTCAAAATAAAAAAAAAAATGTCAACACTGAATTGTTGCCCTAAGATGTGACACATTGAGACAAGTACCCAGAGCCAGTCAGTAGCTGTTCTCCGTTTTCTGATTTCTAAATCTCTGTACAAAGGCAAGCTGCTATTAGACACCAGAGGCTGAACTCAGCTTAGCAGAAAAGACGACATTATGACCAGGGTTAGAGCTATCTCCTAAATTGCTGTAACTGAAACTCTCTGGTATTCCCAGAGTGTGCCTGCTGCCTCCCTTAATAGACTAAACATATGTGTCTTTTCAATCACTTAGGAAAAGATGTTATGAAATAACTATAGTCATACATGAGCCTTGGATGGTTTTAACATAATATCAAAATCCATTCCCAATTTCTAATTGACTTTCAAATGCATCACATGAAGTAATGCTATTCATTTTTAATGATACATTACCCAATAAAGGTAAAAAAATGGACATTTTTGTTACAACAGAACATCATATTCACCTATTTGATTTTCAAAGAAAGAACATGGTTTTTTTCTCTCTTATTTTAAAATTATTGCTTGTTTTTTGAGTGAAGGAAGAATGTTATCTTTTGGTGGAATTGCATGCTATTTTCACATTCTTTCTATGTAGTGGTTCATGGCAGACTGGCAAGTATTTATTGTGAAGAATATCTGACTTGGCTATACTTAAGTTTTAATATGGATTTCTGAAAAATGTCTCTTCCATAGTTAAATATGGTAATATCAAATAAGAAGGATTAACAATTTTTTAAAAAATGAATGTATTTGTTCTTTAGCTTTTTACCTTATGAGTAGTTTTACTTGAAATGTATTAGTTTAGGCTAATATACTTTATTCCATAACTGTTGGGAGGAAGTGTTTTGCTTTCCTTTTTGTTTAGTCTGTTAATGCTCTGCATTTTGATAATCACAAAATATATCATTACATCAGTTTCATCATATCCTCATAGTACATGTAATGCTCACATCTCTACAATGAAAGTTGTGTTGTTTATTTTGAATCAAATAATTAGTATGTTACTATTCAATTCTTGTGGGTAAATAAGAAAGACTGGGATTTTAATACTTTGTTAGAAGACTCTTGTTCCTGAATGCGAAGTCAGAGTCCCATGTTTCCTTTGTCCATTTGCTTGTGGTTGGAGATCCTACTGATGTGCCAGAATGACACTATGCATCCTTGTGACCCAGCACCATGTTTATCTGGGTACATCTGTGAGTTGAAAAATATTATTGTTTCAACTTTTTTACCCCATTTGCAAAATAAACTACTATCTACTTGAAGTTTTTAAACTTCTATGACTGTAAAAGCAATGCTTCTGGTTTTTGAGACATGGGTCTTGTTTTGTGGAGCTGGCCTTTGTGGAACTGGCTATATAGACTGTGTCGGCCTTGAACCTGTACTGATCCTCCTCCTGCTTTTCTTTCTCACTGTAAAGTTTAAAATGACAGATTTTAGAACGTTCCTAGTACAGAGGAGGGGTTTTTCTTTTCTATCATTACCATTATCCTCAGATGAACCCCACCTTAAGTGAGTTTTCTGTCTTGCTCCATGACTGTGTATTATTTGAGATATACAGGGTCAATGTTTCTTTCTGATTCTTGGCATAATCCTGCTTGAGATATATAATATGGATAAATTACAGAACCTTGTGCCCAAGAAGAATGTTCTGGAAGAATCTCTTGAGAAAATGTCCTTATCAAAAGGAGAGTGGTATTAATCCATTCTTATCAACTTCAAAGTCCACTTAAATATTATAGGTTCAGTCTTATAAACAATCCAAAGGGTGCAGTTTCAACACTTGATACCTCTCCTGTGTCTTTATTCTCCTTCCCCAAAGTGGTTTTAGCAGAACTGAGGCAATATGTGCAATTGCAGCCCCACTGATCCTTTTACCCACTCTCCTTTTACAAACGTATTAACTGTGCTTGTTTCAACAAAGACTAACTGAAAGGAATTTTGTCCTGAAATGATTAGATTCCACCGGCTTATGCCCATTACAGTTATCACACCTTCTCAGTTAGCCAAAATGTCTTCCAGAATTCACTGACATATTGAGTTGTCTGATTATCTTTTCTTAAACTACTTCTCTCCAAAACATCCCTCTTTAAAAACTTTGTGTTTTAATATTGTAACTTGTTTCAGGTACTTCCAGATTAATTTATAAATTAGGTATACAAATTAGATCCCAAGTTTGCTTAACTATTTACATGGTTGTAGTGTGTATGTGGTATGTACAACTCATGAGTGAATTTTCTCAAAGCTTGATTTTTGTTGACCATGAGAAAACATTAATTTACTGAAATCACATGGTCTCTTCCTGGACAGACAGGTAAAGGAAAGGAAATTTACTCCCGACGTGGAGATCACACAGGTTTTGACTGGCCTGTAACTCTTCAGGCCTCACACTCCCCGCAGGTCCACAACACAGTTAAGTGAGTTCAACCATTCGACTCATTTCCACAAAACTCAAATCCCATAGGTGTGGATTTTAAACAATTTGGAGAAACAACTTTACTCACTTTCTGCCTCCTAACTTATTCTCTACCCGAGCTTCAGCTTCCTTCTTCCCTCCCTACTCCCTCCTTTTCCTCCTGCTTTACCCTCTTAACTCAGGATTTCCTCCTAAACCTATCTTTCATCCTCTTAGCTACTTCTCAGAAAGGACACTTTATTATATATGTAGTAGATTCAGGACCTCATATTATATGTATAATTGGTATATTATTAAGATCCCAATGACTACAGCTAGCATGGATTAAGGATAATATTATAAAACATACATATATTACACTTAAGAATGAACAGACCACGTAGAAATCATCATCACTTTTGGAACTCTGCTGACCTACAGTCTAGGGAGTGCCTAACCTAGAAAGTAGTGCCACATGACATTTGCTTGTGAACCTACTCTTAAGGATGAGTTGTCTCTCCAGCTCTCAGTTACCATAATGAAAATAGACTGTAAGTTCCCACTGTGTATGAAATTTCAAAGAAATTATGCTCTCTTCAACTCTTCAACATATTAGCTTGCTAACACTTTTATATATACCTACTTGACTGATACTTTATGTAAATGTATATTTGAGCAGGACTGGTTGGGGTCTATTTGTATCTGTGTGTCATAATTAATGAATTGACTGGGATTTGATCATTAGTGTGGTTTAAATATGAAATTCCCCACAGTCTTAGTCTTAGACATCTCACCAGGTATTGGTGCAGTTTGGGAAGGCGGTAGTAATACTAGTTTGTAGAGTCTTGCTGGAGGAAGTAGGTTGCTGGGATCTCCTTTATACTTTCTATGCTGTCCCCTCCTGCCTAATTGTATTTGAGCTGAACATCTCTGCTCCACCCTACTAATCCCTACATGGTATGCTACAACCTCATCCTTCTATAAATGGAGCCAGCAGACCAGAGGGAATCTCTGCAACTACAGCTGGAGTGAATCCTTTTGCTTTCAGATTGTTTTGTTCCGGGTTTCCACTAATGACAAAAGTGACAAATGCAATTACATGTTTTTCAACCTGGCACATACTATCTTAGACGACAAGAGTTCCAAGAACTGGGCTCAAATGCATTTACTATAGAACCCTCCATCTAGGAATAATGTGTTATGTGAATCAGATCAATGACAAGCATTTGTCCTGTGACACACACACAACCTGTTCTCTTCAAAAACCCTACTCTATTAAAACAATTAGTCTAAGTCTCTCTTTACACGAGATTACACTAGATTGTTTTGAATACAATTATTTCATCTAGATCTGTTGCAAAAATAAAATCAAACCAAGTAAAATGTTTCCAGGATATCTATATAATAGTAATCAATAAGACATGATCATGGAAAATAATCGACTGATATGTAAAACAAGTTCTGAAATGAAACTCCCATTAAAAATTATTTCAATATTACTAATTTTCCACTGTTATGTGACAAACAAAGAAAATGTAATGAATGTGGGGAAAGTTGGTCTATGTTTTTAAGAAAAGTGAGACTATTTTGAAAGCAAAATGTGAAACTCTTAAAGATACTCTGTAGCACTATATTATGCTATTTAAAACAATACATTTAAGAACAATATTCACAGTAAATGAAGTCAAGATGGAGTGCATTACAAGCCACATAAACTGTAGATAAAAAGCTACTTCGTGCTGAGAATACACTTGGTTATTTAGATTATGTTTTTTCCCACACAACATAGATTTTTATTTGTTTTTGTTTACTTTGAATTCATTATATTGAAATTAGTCAAACATGTGGTATGGAAATATAACACAGTTGGTTAGGTGCCTATCCATATGTACCAGACACTGGGTTTGAGCCCCAGTACCACACAACCCAGGCACAATGGTGCATGCTTATAAGAACTGGGGATATATATATATATATATATATATATATATATATATATATATATATAAAATGAATTAAATATATTTTTGAATACAGGCTCAAAACACTCAATGATCATTTTATAATTTGAGAATTTGTCTTCTCTAAAATTTTCAGTCTCACTAGGAGAAAATGAGTCATCTGATGGGTGATATTTCTATGTATAAGTAAATATTTCATTTTTAAACTCTGACACTATGGTTATATAATTTCTTTTCTATTTTGTATCATAAATAGTACTCTTCAAAGTCAAGTGAAGTACTCTGAAGATCATGAAAATGGGATATTGCTGACTGTATAAATAGCAGAAAATGTTCATGCACCTATTAATTCAGGTCTGATCACTATTCTAAAAACTCTGGGTGACCCTGCCCAAGATTTACATAGAAAGACCAAAACACAGTTACTGTTTACAGGGGAATGACTAATAGAATTACAGAGTGTGAAGACCAAAGTTAAATATACGTAAACCAAATTCTTGATTTCTGTGTGTACAATGAGTGTTAAACTCTTGGATTCAATTTTGCTGAGAGGAATCATGTCTAAAGAATAGATGACAGACTGGTCTTGTTAAAAAGTTCACAGTTTTGAGTTTAAAGTTCTATTCACTACTAAGATGAACACTTTGGAGATTTCATGTGGTACTATGTGTGTGTGTGGGGTGGGGTGGGGTATATAGTATATATCTATGTGTGAGTGTGTGTGGTGTATGTAGTACATATTTGTGTGTGAGTGCAGAAGCACGTGTGTACTTGTTTGTATAGGACAGGTCAAACACTGTGTTTTTATATGATGTTCCCACCACATTTTTTGAACCAGGGTCTCTTACTAAAGTTAGAGGACACTGTTATGGCTACATTGGCTGGCCACTGAGCCACAAGAATTTTCTTATTTCTGCCCCCTGTCAGTGCCTACAGACTTAACATAGGTACTGAGGATCTGAACTCAGGTCTTCACACTTGCACAACCAGTACTTCATAGATTGAGCTATCATCCATGTGAGATAGTGATATTTATTTCTGTGCAAAAATATATCAATCAAGAGATATATTGAAGTATATAGATAAAATTAATAAATACAATTTCTTGACCACTACTGAATAAATATAAATTGATAACAAAAACAATCAGAACCTATGACCCGAAAACATAGTGTTGGTGAGAAACTTAGGGAGATGACAAGACACAGTAGAGCAAGTATGGATGGGAAATTTCAAAGGTCCAATGCGAAAGCACTATGAAGAGCGCTCTACAGCAGTGCCATAGAGAAGTGTATATCCAGTGTATTCGTCACGTCTAGGGCTCAAAATTTAAGAAGAATATACTGATAATCATTGTGCATAAGAACAGGACTGATATATTCTCCAATAGTACAAAGTATCATTTATTTTTCATAAACAAACAAAATTTTATCAACAGAGGTAAATTATTCTATACACTGTACCTATGTAAGACTTCCTTAAACTAATAGCAGTATTTCTGAGATTTCTGTGAACAAAGACTCTGGCATTCTTTATAGTTAATCTATATGAGTTCTTAACATAAATTTCATTAAATGACAATGAAAATACCAAGGAGAGACAAATGAGAGAGTCCAAGAGACAATGGTGAAGTTCTTGATGGCTAATGGAATATGTACAGTTTCATTGAATCTTAGTTATAATAAGAAATATAACTGATTAGTTTTATATGTTCACACTAAATATTCAAACCAAATTATGTATCCAAGAGATGTGAAATTTTCAGATGACCAAATTATGAACTGGCATCAAACACCAAAATGAAAATATATCTGGGTACTGATATGAAGAAAGAAATCCTCTAGGAAGACAGAACCACTTGCCTTCCTTGTATAGATAGCTATTTTGCAATTATTAAAAAACCCAGCACACACAAATTCATATGGTATGTGTGTAATAGTTGAGTCCTACCCATCTGTTTATGTAGCCCTTTTCAGATTTTATTAATGATGTTGCATTTGTTTACATTTCAAGTACAAAGAAACTCTAAAGAGAATCTGATTTTGAAACAGGATTATTTTAATTAAACTATTAATAAAAATAGAGTAGTAGGTGTGATAAACATACCTCTTATTTATAACATTGGAAGTTATTAATACAACTTATTTATAATGGAGAAACACAAATACCATCAGTTCTGTATCTCTGTATTCATGAACAGCATCTATATTATGTGTTTGTTTCATTTCTTTTCCCAGATTACCCCCCAAAAAGCTTTTATGGCTATTTTCCTATCATTATTTATTAAATATGTAATCTTTTCACTGGGCAATTAAGTGAGAGAAGATACTTTACACCACTGGTAGATAAAAGGAGCCAACGACCGATTGCTATTATTCATTATCAAGTTTTTGTTGTTGTTGTGGTCTGGTCTCTTTCTGAACTTGGCCTTGCTCTTACTTTACTGAAATCGTATACTAACAACAGGGAGATGGCTGATATGGAGGAGGCTAAAAAGTTCAGTCTGTCAGGAGAGGATTCATTTCAGCCCATCAGTGTTGTTATTCTGCTAAGTGGTGACATAATCCCAAATTCACCTTCCCAAGAGATTGGCTCTCAGAATCTCTCCCATTTGCTGACTTTACTGCAAAAGAATGCTGGCTTCTGCCATAATTGAGGGAAAAGGTTTTTAGACCAGATTATCATTTCTGAAATGGATCATATAACACATCTGAAAGTGTTCCTATAAACCTAACCTTCTGCCCAGATTGTCTACTTTTCAAACAAGTGACTAGGTTTGCCTGAAAAAATTTGTCTTATATTGGAATTCTAGTAATTTTAATTTTTTAAAAGAGAAGATGTTAGCAAAATTTCTTTCTGAATAGATATTCTACAGACCAAGAGGAAAATAAATAACTGGAAAGAACTTTTAAGATTATCATAAAATATTCCACACTCGTTGAATGAATGGGCTACAGTTCTTTGGACAGTTCATAATGTTGTAAATATCACATAACGTATTTTAAGTAGAGAAATCAGTCCAAAGTGGGTTGTGGTTGGCATATATTTGAAAAAGTAAACATTCATGACATCACATACTAATAAGCACATTTGTGATAATTTAGACATACTATGTAATATTTATATAAAAGAATTACACTAAATAATATGTAACACAACAATGTTTATTTCTCAAGAAAGAAAATTACTATAATTTTACTTTCTACCCTTCTGAAATATTTGACAACTTTAGTACAGCATACTTCTGTAATATAAAAAATGCTGAAAACTATTTCCATATTTTTTTGAAAATTAAACATTTTAATGTTTAAGTTAAAATGAATATTATGTTTTATGTTAACATTACTCAACTTTGCCATATATTGAACAGATTCTGATTGATGTCATGGCCATTTGAACAGTACTCACAAATGACCAACAATGTTAGAAACAAACACATATGAGGTGCCAACTGTGAGGTGAGACAGGAAATATTTTGGAAGAGACACACTGGAGCTTCAGGACAAAGTTTGGCAGTGTCTTGAAGTATTTGCAGAGGGGGAAAACCCAGAACACATTTGGTCAAGTTCTGTATTTCAAGGTAAACTGTGCCCATATGTTTCTGATTCATTTGCATGTAATTCCTTGAACAGGCTTTCTGGGGTACAAAGCTATTTGATTCATAGGAGATTTTTATTTAACAGTTATGTGTGATATACAATAATAGTTCAGAAGAAAATTGCCATTTTTCTGAGTTAAAGAATCCGAAGAGATGTCCCTTCTTTCTGTGACAATCTGCAGTTGAGATCTCTATCATTATATCTTTACATTATTTGTATATTTCATTTTATTTTTGATTTTAAAATTAAATTAAATTTAAATTAAATTTTAAGTGACGCCTTTAATCCCAGCACTCGGGAGGCAGAGCTAGGTGGATCTCTGTGAGTTCGAGGCCAGCCTGGGCTACAGAGTAAGTTCCAGGAAAGGCGCAAAGCTATGCAGAGAAACCCTGTCTCAAAAAACCAAAAAAAAAAAAAAAGAAAGAAAAAAAAGAAAAAGAAAAAGAAAAAAAAATTAATATTAAGGTAGCATGTGATTTTTAAATTAAATTAAATTTCAAGTGGCATGTGGTAAAAAAGATTTAATATTAAGGTAGCATGTGATTTTAAAAAATTAATTGTCTCTCAAGTCATTCACTGATGCCCATTAACGAAAGAAGAGATATGTCAGTTTTTATTTTGAAATGTTAGGTAGTAAATTGTAATGGTATTAACAGCATGAGCTACAAAATAAGTTGCTGATTGATAACTGCTAAAATTATACATTAACTGTGAAGTCTAAGACATTTATAAAATATTACCTGCAAAATAATTATAATAAAGTAATCAAAGACTTATGCCTATGTATAGAAGTCTATGTGCATTTCTACCTTAAATGAACACACTATATACAGCTGAAGCCCAAGGGAAGAAGGGATATGTAAATGCTGCTGCTGACCTGTCCAAGTGAAATGAGGTTTTTATGTTGTTGTTTGATATTTTTATGTTTTCTTCTTAACACCATGTGAGATGAGTGGTTTGTTTAGGAAATTCAAACTAAATTCCTTAAGTCTTCATAGCAAGAAAGAAAAAAATCTCTCCTTATTCTAGTTTGAAAGACATTGGAGAAAAGAGTCCTAATGGCTTCAACTGAGGGCAGATCACCTAGCACCAGGTACTGTTGCTAATGTGTTGTGACTCTGACCTAGTGGTCAGATCACCTAGCACCAAGTACTGTTGCTGGTTAGTGTGTTGTGACTCTCACCTAGTGGTCAAATCACCTAGCACCAAGTACTGTTGCTAGTTAGTATGTTGTGACTCTCACCTAGTGGGCAGATCACCTAGCACCAGGTACTGTTGCTAGTGTGTTGTGACTCTCACCTAGTGGTCAGATCACCTAGCACCAAATACTGTTGCTAGTTAGTGTGTTGTTACTCTCACCTAGTGGTCAGATCACCTAGCACCAAGCACTGTTGCTAGTGTGTTGTGACTCTCACCTAGTAATAATCACAGACAACACTTATTACCCACTGGGAACTGTGAAAAGTGATTTAAATTAATTCATTTAAAGCCATTTGAATCCTTATGATATTATCATTAATTAAGTATAGATATTATGGATAATGTAAAAATTATGGATAAAATAAAAATCTTACATTAGCAGAGAGGAACTGATTAATGAGAGAGAAGAAACTAATGTCACAAAAATCAATGAGAAGTAATAGACTTAGATGGTTTGCGTTGGAACCAGATTTTTGCTGTGACCACGGCCTTGGTTCTGACAAGGCAACAAATCATTGCAGTGAAAATCAGGTGTGGGCAAACTGAATGGGAACCACTTTAACAATTGCATCTCGGCTTGGAGCCCACGGTCTCCTCTTCCCTCGCGTTTTCTCCATTGATCAGGAGAATGATGGAAGGACAACACAGCCTGCATGTTCTCCTTGTCTTTGTTTCCTCTTTCTTTTCACACAGCGCTCTAGCTTCCACACTCCTAAGTTTAATGCATATGTGTAATGAGGTGGCCTGCTGTATGCTAACCCCGCTACCTAGCAAGGGTGTGTGATTGACAATCACATGCATTTCTTCCATTTTCTGTTATGATGTGGTGGGGTATTGGAATAGGCATTGGAATTTCTTCAGGGAGAAATAGATCTTGCACAGAAAGATGGCAGCTGGGAAGAAAGCCTCTAGATGTATATATACCCAGCTGTAGTTTGTACCAAGTGCTCACAAAACATACATTAGCTTGATTAGTCTTTGTAACTCCTTGTAGGAAAGAGGTCTTACTATACATATTTTATTCATCAAGTAAGGTGAATACTAGAGACATCAAATAACTTGTTGCAGGTCACACTACAAAGAAAATATAAAGCAAATCAAAGGGACTTAAATGTAAATTGAATTTTTTTCTACTGTAAAAGATGCATTCAGGTTCTTTTACTTCTGATACAAAAGAAAAAAAATCTAGCTAACAAGCCAGTCATAGAAGTGCTTATGCTTATTATAAACCGAGCAATTAAGAGGTGGAGACAGGAGAGTTCATAACTTGAGGCCAGTTTGGGCTGCATAGTAAGACTCTGTTTTAAAAACAAAAGTATAAATAATCTTCAATAAAACGTCAGCTTGTAATCTGTGTTTGGGAAATTCCAAGTAATTTAAATACCAATAACATTTTAGAATTACTTTTCTATATCTATATGTGTGTTCATATGTATGCACATGTATATAGGTGCACACACATGTGAATATATGTATATAAGTGTATGAGGAGGCCAGAGGCTGAAACTTAATGTCTTCCTCAGTTGCTTTTCAGCGTATTTTCTGAGAGTCTCCCACTGACCCTGGAGCTCACTGTTTCAGCTAACCTGGCTGGCCTGAAAACTCCAGCTTGTCTCTGCTTACCCAGCACTATGACCACAGGCCTCAGAGGCTGCAGTTGTCTTGTGCATAGATTCTGGGAGATCAAATCCGAGCCTCATGCTTGCATGGCAAGAACTTTACAAATAGACCCATCTTCCTAACCTTTAAATTATTTTTCAATAGGGGTTTGAAAACTTTGGGAAGATGATCCAAATTTGATTGAGCAAACAGACACAGGTGCATACTTCCTGCAGAGAGAAGCTTGCTGTCATGGCAACTTTTCTCACTGGTCAAGAGGAGATGAGAGGACTTGCTCAGCCTGTCCACTGCAGCTCTACAATTCCAAGGAGCCCAAAGTTATACACTGAACACAGCAGGCAAATGTTAACTTAGGTCTGCCCTAATTGCCTGATGGTTTGTATGGCCAGAATGTCACTTTAAATAGAATGGTTTAGGCTATTTTCCAGATATTTGAAAAAGTTTCACCCTCCATGGATAACTCATTCTTTGGTAACAAAGTTTTGTTACATACTTATTTTAATGAAAGTCCTCTTATCCCTTCACTTTGTTGACGTCTGTCATCTAAACTTTAAAGGATTAAGCTTATGGTACCTACTTAAATAAGCATTGTCTTTGGTTATCCTCTTAAATATTTGCAACTAGAAAAAAAGAGAACCTCACCTTTCTTTTTTGTGTTTCTTCTTGTTGTATTTGAGCAAAAGCTCTTTTGTCTTTTTTCTTTCATTAATTGTTTCATGATTTAAATGGTCATTTAAACAGAACCAAAAGTTAATTTAGGCGGCAAGTCTTTTAATCATACTATTTTCCTGTTTTAGGCATACACTTCAATGACTAAAGCAACATAAAACATTTCATCTTTTTTCTTTTAATCTCTGAAATACCGTTAATAGTGACTGGGCTAACAAAATGTAATTATATAGCTGAGTTAACCACTTTTGGCCCAAGCCACTTCGAATATTATATCGGTATTCAGTATTAGTTTGGATATAACCAATACTTTTATGACATACATCATCTCTCCTCTACGTGACTTACATCTTCAAGGTACATAGAATGTGTTTCACAAAATACAAATATTAATTGTTCATAAATCACAAAATACACATAAATAAGAGTTTGACAAAGACAATCAAATTTTTCAGTAACTGTCTTTTCATAAAATCCATTCTCTCTCTTTCTTTCTCTGTCCCGTGTGTGTGTGTGTGTGTGTGTGTGTGTGTGTGTGTGTGTGTGTACATGTAGACAAGTATATGCCATAATGCACAGGTGGAAGTCAGAGGACAACTTGGGTATAGGTCCTCGTATCCCACCATATTTAACACCAGATTTATTTGTTGTTTTGCCTCTGAGTATGGCAGGCTACCTGGCCTGTGAGCTTTAGGAGATTCTTCTGTGGACATTTCCAGTCAGGCCTGAGGGCTCTGGGACTGAGGATAGAGGATGTGTCCAGCCTCCTGGGACTTAGGTGACTTGAACTTAGATCCTCATGCTTGTGTGAAAAGTAATTGTGCACGCTGAGCCATCTTGTGGTGGTTTGAAAGAAAATGCCCCCCAAAGGGAGTGGCAATATTAGAAGGTGTGGCCTTATTGGATGAAGTATGTTACTATGGGGGACAGCTTTGAGGTCTCTTTTTCTCAAGCTTCCCTCAGTGTGACTGGCAGTCAACTTCCTATTGCCAGCAAGATGTAGGACTCTCAGCTCCAGTACCATGTCAGCCTGCAGGCCACCATGCTCCCCACCATAATAATGGACTGAACCTCTGAAACTGTAAGTGAGCCACCCTTAATTAAATGCTTTCTTTATGCTGGGCTGTGGTGATGCATACCTTTAGTCCAGCACTCAGGAGGCAGATACAAGAGGATCTCTGTGAGTTCAAGGCCAGCCTGGGCTACAGAGTGAGTTCCAGGAAAGGTGCCAAAGTTTCACAGAGAAACCCTGTCTTGAAAAACAAAACAAAACAAAACAAAAAGTTTTCTTTATAAGAGTTTCTATAGTTTGTATCTCTCCACAGCAATAGAAACCCTAAGACACGTCTCCAAAAGCCCTTATTCACTTCACTTAAAATCTTAGATCCAACATTTCTTATTATCTTCAAAGTAACTTTTCTTAGCATATCTATGTCTTTTTTAAAGACATGTTTTCTTGGGGCTAGAGAGATGGTTGAATGGTTAAGATCACTTGTTGCTCTAGCAAGGACCTAGGTTGGGTTCCCAGCACAGGTGTGGTGACTCACAAACATTCGTAATTCCAGTTTCAGGGGATCCAAACCCCTCTTTTGACCTCTGCAGCTTCAGGCCCACACAAGGAAAAATTAATACATGTAGGCAAAACACACATAAACATAAAATAAAATAAATACATCTTTTAAAATTAAAAAATTTCCCTACTAGAAAATGTGTTCCTTAAGGGAATCTGAGATTTCCACATCTTCAGGGTGTATTATTGTCTTAGGGTTTCTGTTGCTATGAATAACACCATGATCATGGCAACTCTTACAATGGAAAACATTTTATTGGAGCCAGCTTACAGTTTCAGAGGTTTAGTCCATTGTCATCATGGAGAGTTCTACATCTTTATTCTCAGGCAGCAGAAGGATAAACTGTACACTAGGCCTATCTTGAGGGTATGGAGACCTCAAAGCCTTCCTCCACAGTGACACACTTTCTCCCACAAGGCTACATCTACTTCAAAAAGGCCACACCTCCTAATAGTGCCACTCTGTATGGGCCAAGCATATGAATATGAGTATAAGGGGACCATTTCTAGTCAAACCACCATATATATGTATATATGTATATATATATATATATATATATATATATATATATATATAATTAGAGACTGGAAGAAGCAGATGGCTTGCTTCTAGACAATGATGTATTCAGTAGACATGTTGGGGAATGATTCCCAGAGCCTAAAGGAATTAAAGGCACGAGAGAAAAATTGTTAATTTCTATCATTGGAACTCTATCAATGAGAGCATGATCATTTTGGTAGCTGCATCCAGCTTGGCATAATGAAGCTATGAAGAACAGGACAAAAATCAACTTGCTGAGGTCAGCAGAGAGAAAAGATTGAAAAAAGTAGACCTTTAGCTTCACAAAGATAGAACACACACACACACACACACACACTCGTACACACATGCATGCATTCATACACACATGCATACACCCACTTACGTACACATGTATATACATACACACACACACACACACACACACACACACACACACACACAGAGGTTTCCTGTTTACAGGAATGGTATGTCACAGTTTAAGTCATATAAGCAAGAAATTTCTGTGACTAAGAGCAAAGCACATCATAAGACTCATTATTTTTTGGGAAAAAATACTTTAGGCAGATATGTTACCATAAGTCTATATCACACTCTAAAGTCAGAAAGTAGTCAGAAAAAGGATAGAGGACAAAGACAGACTATCAAAACATAGAATAATTCCAAAATACATTATAAATCCTGAAATACAAGTGAATGTTATGCATTTTTGTATCTCTCTCTCTCTCTCTCTCTCTCTCTCTCTCTCTCTCTCTCTCTCACACACACACACACACACACACACACACACACACACACACACACACACACATGCATACATACACAAATAATATTCTAAGAAGGGGAGAGAACATTGTGTCCAGAATAATGTTTAGAAAAATGGGAATTTCTCAACTTCAGAGAAATGCTAGAGCACTACTCATAGCATGGCATGCATCTTCTAAACTTGAGTTAATGCTTCTAGCTCTCCTGGAGATTGGTCCACTCATTTTGGTGTGAGGATGAGTTACTGGAGGCTGAAAAATGCAGTTAGTGTACCTGATCTAGAGGAAAAAGTTGGGGGCCAGATCATGGATGAAACAGAATGGGGTAGTAGGTCTGAAGGAGTCTTGGTGAGGGGGCGGTCTTCTAGGACATAGAATCAAACTTATTGTAATAAAGTAAACAGTAGTGATGGGCAGAAAACTAAAGAAATCTTATTTACTTATAATACTAATCTTGAAATATCTGTGAACTATGCACTTTGTTCACTGATAAAGTGATCCATCTACTAAACAAAACAAAACATTCTAGGACTCTAGCTTATGAAGAATCTGAGATGGAGAAAATGATTATAGCATGGATTATTATCACAAGGTTATTTATATTAGTGGAACAGGAAACCATTAAAGTACTCAATCAACATGGAAAATCAAGTAAATCATGAAACATTCTTTTTATTGTTTTTTTATTGAAAAAGAATTACATCGCTTTTCTCCCATCTTTTTCTCCATTCAGCCCATCCCAGCTACTCTCCCTCAAACCCCTTCCATGACCCTTCTACTTTTAAATTGATAGCCTGTTTTTCTTTGATTATTATTCTTACATATGTGTATAGACAAATATGAATACAGCCTACTGAGTCATTTTTGTTGGTAGTGTGTATATGGTTTCAAGACTGACCACTCTTCATTTTACAGCCATTAGGGCTAATGCCTGGGAGAGGTTAATTCTCATCCTAGAAGTCATTAGTTGCCGATAGTTCTTTGTCCAGTGGTGGGAGCCGAGAAAATTTCTCTCTTCCACGTGAACATGTCTACTGATACTGCCATTGCCATTGTTCTGGTCTTGTTTATGCAGCCATTTCTCTAGGAGACTGTTTCACCACAGGCTTCCTGGTATTCTGATTCTATAATCTGTATTGTTCTGGGAGTCATTTGGACTACACTATCAACCATCTGAAAGGAGGTTTCTCACGCCTGGTACTGAGATTTTTATTAGTCTATGGTTCTTACTGGGAGCAATGTCAGCCCAAATGGCTTAACTTTCTTTAATTATATATATATAAAATTTAATTATATATAATATATAATTCTTCTATATATTTGTGTATACACACACACATATATATCCTTATATGTATTGTTTATAAGTTTAGGCAAACAGAGGCTTTTTCAGATAACCTTGGTGTAGTCATACCTTGTCCCTCCTTTTCATTCTTTATTGACTGAGCTCACTTCCTCCTCCACAGTTGGGGCCCCTCCCCACTGCTCCATTTTCCACGTCACATTGCCTGTATCCTGCTCTACCACTGTCATGCTTTCTTTATTCTTCCCTGGTCTCCGTGATTGCACCACTAAATGTTGTATACTCACATCTGAGGATGTGGAGCTAAGAGGCATAGGCTGAGAGAACATGGGGCATTTCTCTTTCTGGGTCTGTGTTACTTCACTCAATATAACCTTTTCTAGACATATCCACTTATCTGTAAATTACTTTTCTTTATAGCTGAATAATATTCCATCCTGCATATGTACCATATTTGTATTATATATTCATCTGTTGGAGGACATTTAGGTCGTTTCTATTTCCTAACTTTTGTGTATAGAGCAGCAATGAACATTGCTGAGCAAGTACCTTGTGTGTGTGTGTGTGTGTGTGTGTGTGTGTGTGTGTGAGAGAGAGAGAGAGAGACAGAGACAGAGAGAGACAGAGACAGAGGGAGACACACAGAGAGAGACAGAGAGAGAGAGAGAGAGAGAGAGAAAGACACTACATGCCCATGTCATACAAACCTGTGGAGTTCAGAGAACAATTTGCAGGAGTTGATTCTTTCCTTCTAACGTGGAGGACAAACACAGGCTATGAAACTTGGAAATAATATATACATATTGTAGTGAAAATGGAGCAGCAACAATATAAAATATTCTAGTATATATAAAAAACATCACACAGATAAATAAACCAGATCCAAAATCCATACATCTCCATGAACTTCTAACAATTTGTTATTGAAGAGCAATTATTTTCTTGAAGAATATTTCATGTCCTGAGGGAAAAAATATGACAAAAATTTTAGAATATGAGAAAGATTATGTAAAACTACATGCAAGACTTAATCCTTACATTTTAGGGGAAAGAGAAATAGTTTAGACATTGATATCAAAAAAAAAGAAATCCTGCCTCCCACATGTGAGCAATAAAAAGTGTGACCAGTACTATATTCAACACAACAAGAATAGTAATCCCAACAACAGAAACACACAATCTTCTTTTGTATTTGTAAGTAAGCTTTGGTTACCATTTCTAGATGAGAGATAATCATAGACAACAAAAAATAAAGGTTGTTCAAAATTAAATTCAATAGAAAACGTGATAAATTGTACAATGAGCAAAGAGCTCCTGCAGCTCACAGTTTAATGGTTCAGTTCATCCTGGCGGGGAAGTTGTGGCTG
>CABHPQ010172598.1:12581-36861 GCA_902168405.1 Peromyscus aztecus | reverse complement strand
CTCTCTCTCTCTCTCTCTCTCTCTCTCTCTCTCTCTCTCTCTCTCTCCTCCTTCTCCTTCTCCTTCTCCTTCTCTTAATAAAGCTCTAAAAGGTATCACTGGGTTCTGTTGTGACTGTGACCTTTCTTCCGCCCACCAAACCAGCGCTAGCCACCAGCGCTGTATACCCTTTCACTATGAAGTTGACAAAAACTACCATGAAGACATATAATCTACATGCACATTGTATATTGGATGATTTTGTACCCTTTTTACTACTTTGGTTAGAAGATTTAAAATGATGTCATGAGAACTAATGAATGGTGAAAGGCTTCAAAGTAAAGAAGGAAACAGTATCAAGGACATCACTCCACCTATGACCTTGGACTAGCTGGCCTGAATAGAGAAGGTGCTTCTTGCCTGTATGTTTGCCTGCAGGCCAGAAGAGGGTACCAGATCTCATTACAGATGCTTGAGAAACCCTTTATGGTTGCTGGGAATTGAACCCAGGACCTCTGGAAGAACAGCTAGTGCTCTTAACCGCTGAGCCATCTTTCTAGCCAAGAAGCACTGCCTCTATTGGTCCATCTAGCCCAAGGTCATGGGGGGAGTGAATAACCACTACAGAACTGGATGGGAATAACTCAGTGGGTAGAGTGTTCAGAACCAGCAATGTTTAATGCTTGGAGTCCACTTACAAGCATTACTAGTTCTAACTTGTTGAGCATTTGGTGGAGACTAAGAAAAGACCTTTCCTGGGGAGATGGACTGAGGGGGTAGGGTGAAGCCAGTCTGTGGATTTAACAGTCTAAACAAAGCTGAACTTCTAAGTCAGTTCTCAAATATTTGAGGAAAGTGTTCATGGTTTTTAACACATTAAGGCAAAAATTATATAATATACAAAGGAATTTTTTTTTTTCATTTTAAAATTACTTTTATATTTTTGAAAGAAGGTGTTACTATGTATTCTTAACTGGCCTGGAACTGGCTCTGTAGGCCAGGCTGGCTTCAAACTCACAGAGCTTCTCCTTCCTCTGCCTTCTTAGTGCTGGGCTTAAAAGTGTGAACCCCCATGCCCAGCTGAAAACAGTTTTTAATTTCAGAACAATTGCTCTTATATGTGCCTTTTCTTTTTCACAGATTGTTATTGTCTGTTAGGTTCCTTGGTTCATTTCCCCCTAGGATACAAATACGAGGACTGGTTTCCCAGATGTGCAATAGAAGCAGAATTTGTCAGTCGTGCCCTCTGTAACATCTGTGTCAAGAGGGGTTGTGTTCAGGAGCTCTGGAGGAGAGTTGGTGAGGTGAAGTCGTATGTTAGCCCGCAGCAGAAACTTCACAAAGCTGATCCCTTGGCCCCAGCATCAGAGATTTTCTTTCCAATGACTAGAATGGGACCATAATGTCAGTATTTCTTTAAGTTCCCAAGATAATTCCATCCCAGACAAGTTCAAGGCCCTTGTATGTGGAGTTACTGAGTACCTGGACCAGTCAAACCAGAAATATAAATTTTTTTTAACAGCAGTAGTTTCTCATGGCAGTATTTTTAGGATGGATTCATGTTAAATTGAGAAAAGATTTAAAGGAGAATTCCAACAGAAACCTCAGCGTTGGCTATTTCTGTGAATAAATAGAAAAAGATAAAAATGCAGTGCATAAAACTATATTAAACTGTATTATACTCGTGTATGTTTTTGCTGAAGTAATCATACAGATTAGAAATTATGCACATAAAACAATTACAAACTCATAGAGCCTATATAAGTGGCTTTTATTAAATGTATAACAAATGTGTATCTTTAAAAACATACAGGTTACAAAACACCCTTTTAATTAAATGTTTAAGCAAGTTACTGCTTTTGTAGATGGCATATTTTTGTACAAGAATGGCAACAATATCTCCTTTCTTCTCCCCACCAGCTCTCCCCCATCCCATCTCCATCCCAGGCTTAATGCAATGGACTAGAGATGTGCTACCAAGTGACACTTTCAGACTTCTCCGTGTCAGTTATCACTGGCAAACAAACCAAACCACATCCATTTTTTGACTTGGCAGTAAAAAAAAAATATTTCAGAATACAATGTGGAGGTAAAGGAATTTTCTCTCCGAGTTACATGAAGTTATTTTAGTCTGTTTGTCTCGTTTAACCTGGAGCATGCTGCCTTCCTTTAAGGTCAATTCCTGACTGGAGATTACAAAATACATTGTCCTAGATGACTTGAAGATAATATACTAATAGCTAACATGTGTACTCACTAAGCAATAACACCCATTTTGGGAGGTTGTTCTTCTTCTTCTTTTTTTTTTTTTTTGAGTTTGTAATGCCATACAATAGCACCACACGTGTGATCATAAGACCTTCGCTTCTTCAAAACCCAACACCAGAATTTATCTTCACAGATATAAAATTGCTTGGGGATCATGCTGTGTTTATTGTTAGGCTCCCAGAAAAGCCTGTGGATTCCTTCTGCCCATTCCTGGGAGGACAGGGTCAGTTTATCTCCAGGAAAACACCTGTCACTGCCTGTCCCTGGGAGGATTAGAACCTTTGTGGTAGGATGCTTTGTGCCATAAGGAAGAGGATGGATGCTCTGAATGCCTGGCTCCAGGTTTGTTTGGATGTAGTAATTGGTTTCAGATGGAGCTCTGTGTAATTTCAATTTCTGGGGTTCTAGGAATCTGTAATAAAATGTTCTCTACAGTAGATGACAGACAAATCTGGGAAGCATTCAGTGTACTGGCCTTGGTAGCATGCGCTTTGCTGTTATGAGAAAAAAGGAAGTAATCAACTTGATAGATTAATTATATTTACTCATGGATTTGGAATAAGCAGACCCAAAGCACAGAATAGTAAGGAAAAAAAAATCACAGCCTTTATAAGAAGCTTCTAACCAAGGTCCAGGGAAGGATGTTTGATGGGCAGGGCAGAAAAGACACCTTTAACCTTGCCAGGGGCTAGAAACTCACAGATCCACTCCCTCCTCTAGGAATCTAACATTGCTCTAAGCAGTTTCATTCTTGTCTAGGGCAACCCGGAGGCCAAAGAGGTGACAGTCCTAGGATGATACAGTTAGGAACTTTTCTATGATGGAGTACATTTGAAAAGTAAAAGTTGAAGCAAAACTGTAAGTCACAGCTTAGGTATTGTGTCAGTTTTAGGGAAAAAATATAATTATTATTCATGGTGTCCCAAAGTTTTATATAAAGATGAGAAATCCACTGGGGTTCATGCATTGCTATAGCCTTCTGTTAAATCAGTGTTGACAACTGTTAAAGGGCATTATCATCAGAAATAGGTTTGTATTTCACTCTCTGCCAACTATATAAAACACTCGAGACTTTAAGAAAGTGTGGCTAGAAGGTGTTTCAGAGCAGTTATTAAAAGAGACAACCAGGGCTGGTGAAATCACTCAATGGGTAAGAGTACTTACTGTGCGGGTATGGGAACATGAGTTCAAATCCTAGCACCCATCTAAAAAGCTGGGCATGGCTACAGGTGCCTATAACCCCAGCATTGTCGGTTCTAGACAGGGTAGATCCTGGGAGGTGACAGGCCTGCCAGCCAAGCAGAAGTCTGGACTTCCAGTTCAGTGACAGACCCTGTTTCCGGGGACTATGATGGAGAGTAGAGAGGAAGATACTCAACTTCTTCTTCTGATCTCTTCAAGCATGTACATGGGTCTGTGCCCTTCCTCAAATGAATGCACCATAAACATATATGCTTGTCCATATACTACACAAATAAATAAAAACATACATAGAAGAGATATAGCTAATGGTTAGCTTCTGGCCACTCTTGGGGAGAGGGCTTTGGGCTTTGGGCTTAAACCCAAGCCAATAAACAGAACTCCAGTGAGAACTGAGCTGCTATAATTGTTCATAAGCTCAGGAGCAAATAGATAAAGAAGTCTGCTGTATAAAGACTGCACAACCAGCCATCTATTTTAAGAGAAAATGCCATTAAGGAAATAGCTCCACCAATTTCCTGGAATGTCCTCTATATGTATATTGTTTTTTTCGAGACAGGGTTTCTCTGTGTAGCTTTGTACCTTTCCTAGAACTCACTCTGTAGCCCAGGCTGGCCTCAAACTCACAGAGATCTACCTGCCTCTGCCTCCCGAGTGCTGGGATTAAAGGCGTGCACCACCACTACCCGGCTTTGTCCTCAATATTTTGAGGATCAGTCATATTTAACTTAGGATCTGTGTGGTCCTCTAGAGCTTGCTCCAGGAAGCCTAGCCACACTTGACAGAGGGCAGTACAGAAACCCTGAGCTGGCAATCAGAAGACTTGCTCTGGGGCTCAGTAGTTCTCAGATGTAATGGATGGCTCTCATATACTCACTCACTTTGGGGTCCTGTTTCTGTGTCTGTATATTGAGGCAGGTGATGGGCTATGACTTTAAAGATGATTCTGCTTCTCCTAGGCTTTGGCTTACCCCATCCAACTCCATCAGTTTTAATGAAGTCGTGGTAAAAAGTCAAAACACATGGACATAGAAAGCCCCATGTTTTACATGCTAGGACTGGTCTCATCTTTAGAGGAGTTGTAAGTGAGAGCTACTCCTGAATTTTCTGTGGTGAAGTAAGACCCCAGGGCTCTGGAGTGCCATGTGTGTTGAATGTATGTTTTTCCCACATACATTTTGAGCCATGGGGAGTTTCTGATGGATCTTCAGCCCTACAGCAAAGAGGTCTGGCTGAGGAGGTAGCATGCTTCTGCAGATAACACAAAGGATGGTTTTGCCATCCAAGTACCTGATCTATAAAACCCACGATCAAGATCTAGTTATGTCTATTTCTATATTTTCCTCCCCATCTGATGAAGCACCCCTCACATCATTTGCCCTAAAGGATGCAGTTTGTAGCCCCAGAAGCTGCACCTAGGACTCAGGAACTACTAAAGTCTGTCTTTAGCCACTAACTCAAAGCTTCATTTTTTCTGTTTCTATCTCTGACGTGGTTGAGTTTCAACTGACAAGTTATAGGAATGCCCCAGAGTGACACATTTACTCAAATATGAGGTTCAGTTTGAAGGCTAAGTGGGCACTTACTTTGTATGTAAACAAGATTATTCCTCAGAGGCTGAAAAAAAAACATGCACTTCCTGAAATGGATTTCCATGAGATATGCAAAAAGATTGTGTGGCTTTGGTTTACAAGATACATTTTCCCTAAGACATGTTTCTACAGGTTTCCCTAAGTTCCTTGCTGTTGTTGGCTGCTAGTGTTGGCAATACAAACTGAAGTTAGACAGTTTCTGAAGGTTCAGATTGAACTCTAAGGTGGCTGGTTTCTTGGAGAAATTTCAGAAAATCTAAGTAGGTAGGGGGAATTGTTGCAGTGTTCAAGTCCCAGATCCCTTTTGGTTGCTGCAGCAAGATTATCTCTTAAATCTTAGCATTTCTCCCCTTCACCAATTTCCCCATTTCTAAAGAAGGAACTAAAGGGTCCAAATTGCATGCAGGGCATTTAAAAGGAATTGGTTCTGCATCTCTAATTACCTTTATCTATTATGTGAGGATTTTACTCACTTTGCCAAATTGCACTGCTACAAAGCCCATTAGGGATTTTAAAAACCAGGATTAGTGTATGCTGCACGTTCAGAACTTCAGTTATTAATTCATTTCTAGTGGAAAAATTCTGTTCTAATTGTGGAAGCCTTGTGATTTTGGAAGTTGGTCAAAGCTCTTAGCTGTTAATAAAGCAACTTGAAATCATTGCTTTTCTGCTCTATTTTATCCTTTCTCCAACTTCATTGAAATGAAATTGACAAATAAAACAGTATGTGTGCAGGAGTACTAAATAATTTGACACAGACATGGACACACCTCCACCTTGTAAAATAAATGTTTATCACATTCAGGCTCAGTAACATTTATGTGTGTGTGTGTGTGTGTGTGTGTGTGTGTGTGTGTGTGTGTGTGTGTGTAGTCCACAATATAATCTGCTTTCTTAATAACTTTTACATAGGTAATATACTATGACTAACTATAGCCAAAGTGAAGTATATTGAATATCATGAATTTATATCTCATATAACTGATAATTTGACCTTTGACCTGCCATGGTCTTTCTCATCTAGATGTTTTAAGTAGCCTGATACTCCAGACTAATCTGCATTGTCATAAATGGTAGACTTTTCCCCATTTTGTGGATGAAATGGTCATTCATGTATATGCCATGTTTTCTTTATTTTTTGATCTTTTGATGGCCTAGTAGGTTACTTTCATATCTTGGCTATTGTGAATAATGTGAAGTGTACATGGAACACAGATGTTTCTGAGAATTAATTTTAGTTCTCTAATGTACATATACAGGAAAGAGATTGCCACATATCCTGGAGTTTATTTTTATTTCTTTGACAAACTTCTGTAACTGTCCTCTACAGTGGTTGGATTAGTGCACTTTCTTGCCCACCAGGCCTAGGATTCACTTTTTCAACACATGCTTGCCAACATCAATCCTGATTTGTCTTTTTGATAATAGCCATCCTTATATGGGTGCCAGATGATACCCTAGTGTGGTGTTGTGTTGATCTAATTATTGGTCATCCTAAGCATTTTTCTATGTACTTGTTAGACATTTGTATTTATTCATTATGTGTTTTTATCCTTGGAGAATTTCATGCATGTATACAATGAAATATAATCCTATCCATTCCCCATCTCTCTTCTCCAATATATCCTCCTCAATTGAATGTATTTTTGCTGTCAGAAATAAGGATACCACTTCTTGTTTACTTGTATTTGTGTCATACATTCCAAGGTCATTTAGCAAATATGCCAATGTACAGTCCTCAAAGTCAACTACAAAATAATATTGCTATTAATAGATTCCTTAGAGTCAGTTCTCCTAAATATAAAAATAAGTTCAGGAGTCAGTGAGTTGGCTCAGTCAGTAAGGCCCTCATGGCCAAGACTGATGTCCTGTGTTGGATCCCGAGGACCCACATGATGGAAGGAGACAACTACAAACTGTCCTCTGATTCCACACTTATGAGATGATGCGTATTCACCCATACATGCATTTTAAAAAAGTCATTTCAGGACACTTATGCAACGAACCCTTTTATAGGACTGTGAAGATGGTCCTGTGGATAAAGTGCTTGCTGTGGAAGGTTAAGAACCTGAGTATGAATGCTCAGGAACCAAATAAAGCTGGGGGTGGTAGCACATGTCTGTGATTCCTTTGTTCTTATGTTGAGATCTCTTGAGGGGATTTCTACCAGGGTCCAGAATAGAAGCTACAAGCGGCTAAGGATTCTAATCTGAAAGATATTCAGTGAATCTAAGCACATTGAGTTTGTTAGTCCATTCACTTTATTCTTCTAAGTCATTTCTATCTACACAGTTTCTTTTCCATTCTCTCTTACTTAGTTCCTCTCTGTCCCTCCTGCTCTCAGTCCCTTCTGCTGTTCTCTCATCATTCTACCTAGTTCTTTCCATTTCTGTCCTCATCTTTGTTCCTTTCAATCAATTCTCTTCTTGCTGTTCCCTCATTATCTATCTAGGTCTTTTCCATCTTCCCTTGTTCCTCCAAGCACATATATAACCATTCATTAACAACTGTTAGTTAAAAACAACAAAGTAAACTCTCAGGGACAAATATTCTGATAAGAGTCACATTTGGCTAAGACTTGGTCAGCTTAATTGGTGATTGACAACAGCTGTAAGTTGTTAAAAGTTCTGGCTATCTCTTAAAGGGATAGCTACAAAGGTTACAAGGAAAGAAATTAAACCAATGAGAGATTTAAGGAAAAGGCAAAGAATATGTGTACTATTTTATGTGATTAATAATATCCAGATATGTTTAGTCAGTTAACAGCCTTTTTTCTATTAGTCACCTGAATCTCAGGACCTATATATAATTAGTCTAGTGAGCCTAAAATCTTGCATTAAAAACTGCTATAGAAATAAATGCAAAGTGTTAATTGTTATGTGAATCAGAGTGGGGAGGGGCTGGTGGGGAAGCTGAGGGCAACATAGGTGCTATTGATCTCCTGAAGGACTGAGATACACCAAGGCCAGACACCTGCACTATCACTTCTAGTTCACTGTAATTCTTCTGAAGGGTTTTGATCTAACAAGGCCAGGCACCTGCAATTCCACTCTGTGAAAGTTCTATGAGGACACTTTGGCCAATATTTACCTTGTCAGTGGCTAAGGATGGAGAACAAGACCTCTAAGTGTCTACGGTCCACGTGGAACAATAGATCTAGTATGAAGTATATTTTAGCATGTTTCTATTCATAAAAATTGTACAGTTAAATAAGAAACCATCTTCTAGACTATCCACAATTATGTGTGCCCATAAGACTGAGATGCAATCATGGGATTACATGTATACATAACATGGAAATGCATGGTGAATGGGGGAGAATCGTAGCTGTTATTGCACAAAAGGTTTACAAGAGACAGCCAGTTCATTCAAAAGGCAGTAATTCCATAACACCTTGCGTGATGCTTTCCTCTAACAGAATTCTGATAGGTTGACCTTCTGAACTCTAGTTGTCACTGCTCCATACACCATGGACTTTTGCTACTAGCAGCTCTCAATAAGATCCTAAGCAGAGAATAGGGACTCCAGAAGCATGTAAGACAGCTGTCTTGGGATGTACAGTAACTAACAGCAGCAGCAGCAACAGCAATAACAGAGACCTTGTCTAAAGGTAGAACGTGAGGATTGACACCTATGTTGTCCTCTGACTTCTATAAACACACTGTGGCACAGGTATGTCCATCTTCACTCAGACTTATAGAAAACGTGTGTGTGTGTGTGTGTGTGTATACATATATATATATATATATGTATATATATATATATATCTCCTGTCAGACTTAATATCTTTTTGCATTAAGATGAGTGTAACTGTGATAATCTAGCTATCATAGCAAAGTGTATCCACAGGTGCTTATCTGTTTAAGTCTTTTTGATGCTTCTCCCAAAAGTAAGTAGTTTACAGCATATTTTTTGTACATAGAAAAGTCCTCATAGATGCTCATAAAGTACTTCTTGTCTATTGGATTAATTTGCAATAAGAGTCTATTCTGAATGATAGCCTTCAATAGCTCTCCCAGTCTCAAAGAACTCTAGACAGCTGGATATCAGAATTTATTTGAGTGGGAGGTTTATATCTAGTGGCATGTACCTTCATTTTAAGTTATGTGAGCAGCTGAGGTAGGATCACATCCCTTTGGGAGATTGTTTGGTTGGCTGAGGCCATTCCAGGCCTTGCATTCACATCAGAAGGTCTTTGGTGCTTCCACATTGATATAGGCCCAGCCTGTCCCACTGGCTCTAAACTGAATTCCTGTCTTGCCTTTGTCAACTGGACTTATTGACGGGCATGCACCTGTGGTGGCAGTACTTCTTGCTTTGGCAAGGTTAAATTACAATCTGAGGATTGCATTGGATTCCCTGATAGTCATCTTTCAGGTGCTGTGTCTTTCACTTTTTAAATTTATCAAATTAGACATGCCTCAACAACCACATTGAGCAGAATGTTAAAAATATTAGTCTCCAACTCACTCAAGCTTGTTAGCATTCCATGAATTTCATTGGTGGGGTCATAGAGTAAATGGCTTCTTCATTATCTCTTAGTTGGAATTTTGGAGCCTGAAATAGAGATCAGGAACCGAGTCTTTAGTCAGTGGCCTCCATCCCTCCAGAGTCAGCATTTTTAGCTCTTTCTGGCCAGTCTCAGTGATGCTGCCCCTCAGTGTAGTACTGTAGCTGACCATAAGCTCTATAGGGCAGCATTTTCTGCCCTTGATCTTAATACTTATAAGTACCTCATAAGCCTTGGCTCCAACCTAGTGTCTGAAGATCCAAGTATACTTCTTGCCCAGTTTACTGATGCTCTTTAAAATATATTTTTGGGTTTCTGTAATGTTTTTATTAGCATCTTTTAATTATATACAGTAATGGGTTTCATTATGACAGTCATACATGTATACAATTTAGTTTGGTTACATTAATACAGTTACCTTTAAAAAAATAATGTTGATAGTTGGCTATCATTATTCATTTTTGAAATTAAAATATAGTTACATCTATTTCCCTTCCTTCCTCCAACATCCCCCATGGTTCCCCCTGGACTTGCTCCTTTTCAAATTCATAGACTTTTTATTTGTTATTATTACATATATATGTATTAATGCATAAATGTATAAATATAACATGCTGAGTCTGTTTAGTGTTGCGTGGTGTCTGTATATAATTTCAGGATTGACAACTTGGTATTAGATAACCAATTAGGGGACTCAGAGCTGGGGAAGACTGGTTCTCCTGTTTTCTGTTACCTTTTTTTATTTCTTCCTCTTCTCCATGAGCTCCCCCTCTACTTTCATGTATTTTTGTGTGTTTCAGTGGAGGTGTTTATAGGAGTCTCTGGACCTTTGTACCAGTGGCTACCACTGAAGAAAATGTTGCTCCCTTCTTTATCTACTATTAACTGCATATAATTCCTCAAAGAGGAGTGGGGCCTGTCTGTGAAAAGATGTCAACAGGTCTATAGGCTTGAACAGATGTTGTTCAGGTAATTATAACTGCTGTGAGTTCAAGAGTACAATGGCCATGTCATGGAAGTCAGCATTCTACCCTGACACCATTCGCCACCCTTCCTTCTGCTCTTAATGTGTAGGCTACTGCCAGAGACGACGGTTTTCCAACAGAGCTAGATAGTAAGGTCTTTATTGCTGAAGCCACCACGTCTCAGGGCATATTGACATCTATTGCTGGAAGTGTGTTAGAAGCTTCCTCCCTGATGGCTAGCTCTCATGGTGCCAGAAGGTCCTATGTAGTCTGCTATTGGAGAAAAAGCATCAGCATTCTGAGGAGTTTTGAACCCTATGTGCAACAATACCACTGGCCAGACGAAAATGAGGCTACTGATACCATAGTGGCAACCTGATTAGAAACACCCACTTTCTGTTTGAAATTGATGTCCACTTCACAGGAAGGAGTTCGAGTCTGATATCATAAACCCAGTTAGAAGCCTATGGCTGGGGAGTTCCTAAGCAGCAGTGGGAAAGTTCCTCTGTTGTTTTGCTAAGTGGACATATTGTGCCTGTCAGATCGCCTCCTAAATAACTATGCTTACATCCATAGATTAGTACTGCTGTCACTTCCGGTCAGAGAAGTTTCTTTTTTGCCATGGTCAGTGATGACTGCAGAGACTCCTAACCATTTAAATTTAATGACTGTGGAATGCTGAGCCATAAATGGAACATCTATATTACCCCCTCTGAGGCTCTGGGAATACCGTGAATAAGATATCAAAAGTCTGTTTTCCTTGGAGTGCTGTTTTAACCCATTCTGCTATAGAAAAGGGGCCGTCCATTTTTTCTCAATTCAAAGGCATGGCGCTCTTCTGAGTGTGCATTGGAGATGGGGCCTGGACAGGGTTGCTATGGAACAGAAGAAAACACAACGTGAATGTCTCCTCAAATTATTTAAATTATCTAACTTTTCATTAGAATTGAAATACTTCAATTCTAGACATTTTTATTTTATTTAAAAAATTATTTTTTTAAGATTATGATGTAGTTAAATCATTTCCCTCTTCCTTTCACTCTCTCCAATCCCTTTCATAGACTCTTCTTTGCTCTTTTTCTTTTGGCCTCTTTTTAAAAAACTAATTGCTGTAACATACATATACGCTTGTGTATAAGCACATATATTGCTAAGCAAATAAATTTATTTGCTTTTTAAAATGTTTGTTTATATAGAAGAATGTTCACATATTCATGCTCAATTATAGCAAGGGCTGAAGAACTTCCTCGTAAAACAAAGCAATAGTCATAGAGGATTTTCCCAAAGATGATCAGGAAGTTGGAAGGATGTGTATTTGCCAGGACTAAATGTAAGTATTGGAGCCTCCTCCTTCCACTGTATGATCCAAACAAATGAGAGAAAAGTGTGCTTTTTGAGTAAAAGGTGATGTTATTTTCATGTTATTTACTAATTTTAATCCGTTGGAAACTCATGGATCCGTTGGAGCTTCACAGTTAAGCAAGATACCATTCCCGTTGTTGGAGGTTGACCATTTACTTGTGTGTGTGTGTGTGTGTGTGTGTGTGTGTGCAGGGGGAGTCCCTGAAAGTGTATGGCAGGCAGAGAAATGAACCATGAAGAGGTGAGAATAAAGTCTGTTCAGCCTTACTTAGTCGTTCTGGATCAAGCTTCTAGAGAGTCTGATGCCAGACAGTTTATTGTAAGCATATTTAAACAAAGTAGATTTTGGAAGAAGGTGTCTAGGCAACATTCATTCCAATTCCAGGTGCACAATAAAGCTTAAGAGGTGTGAATACATAGGAATTCCTTTGCAAAATACACGTGACCATGAAGATGGATTCTATAGTTTAAAGGTCTTGGATCTGGTGTGGTCTCTAACTGAGACAGCATAGAGGTCAGTAGGCATGTGTCATCTCCCCTAAGGATGGGTTTTATTAATGGGGAGCTACAGATAAAGGTCTAGGGAGGGAGGATCTGGGACAAACATTCTGAGGGATTGGGGTGAGGTCTGGGTCTACAGAGAGCAGAGGTCACCCAGGTCATTGACAATATTCACTCCTAGCCTTCTGGGCAGAAAACAGCTATTTCCTCCTTTGAGGAGACAACCCTGTGTGATTAACATTCCTGGTTTCCCTAGTGTCCTATGGGCACAAGGACCTTCGTGCCCCCAACACTTCCTAAAAAACAGTTGGGTTTGCCTGGATCCAAAACCACAGGAGGTTCTGTGTGAATGAAGAACTTTCACACCATAAAGGTGTATGTAAGATCTATACCTGTTCTGAAGAAGTGAGTTTGACATTTGAACTTGACTGACAGATGGAGCTAAGATAGGTTGAGGTATGAAGAGCCAGTGTAGAGAATGACAAGCAAAACAAGCCTATGAGCACAGCTGTAACTTGTGACCTGAATGCAGGGTCTCTAGGAGGAGCAGTATCAAGAGAAATGTTGCTGAAGATGAGACTGGCCAAAAGCTATTTTAAAACAGCCTTGAGTGAGCTTTGAAAATCATGGACGCTTATTTTATCCACAGTGGAGAAATACTTGTTATAATTAAGTTGGAGAACAATGTGTTCAGTTTTCTGGGTCAACTCCTCTTTTCTTCTAGGTTACTTCTGTATATGTATACATACACATACACACACGTATATGGAAAGAGAGAGGAGAGACTGATGCATCGAGAAATGAAGTTTTTTTATTTGGAGAAAATCTATATAAGGGTCCCAGAGATCAAAGAAACTAGTCAGTGTGAATCCCTTGGTTATCATAGGTCTAACTGAGGAAACAGTATCAAATTCGTGGGGCGTCACATAGTGCTGATGGAAGAGAAAAGTAGTGGTGTGTTATGGAGGAAGAGTTGGCAAGGTACATAACAAAGCTTCACTGTGTGCTTATTTTTTGACTCAGCTTCTCCCTTCAAAGAATTTATGTAAAATTTATTCAACAAATTGAAATCGTGAAAAAGGTAATTTATTGCAGTATTATTTACAATTGTAATTTACTGGAAACAATCTCCATGGGGATGAGTTGGATGAGTTATAGTGCATCTACGCAGTTGGAGTACTATGCAGCTGAACATGGAATGACAAGATGGAGGAAGAGGAACCTGAGCTCACTGCCATTGAGTCATGTTCAGGAAGTAGAAAATGCTATTCATTTAATGAAAGAAAAAGGATATGTGAAAATACGTATGCATATGCTAATTTGGAAAAAAAGAAACACATGAAGAACAAACAAGACAGAGGTCAGTGAGCTAAGTTATTTCTGAAGGTGGGTAAAGAATAATGAAACAGACTGAAGAGGTAGAGATGAGAACGATGCATCATCACAGTCATTACTTCAGCAGGGACATCTTATAAAGTATTAACCAGGAAGGAGAAAAGTTAATGATCTTAGAAACTTTGACTCTCAATTAGGATTATGAGCTATTGAATATTGCTCAGAATCCTTTGCAATAGGTTATATAGTATTAGTAAAAATGACCACTTGTGCTAAGAATGTCACTCAGTTGGTACAACACATGCCTAGGATGCAAGAAGCCCAAGGTTAAATCCCCAGCACCTTAATGACCATCTGTGGTGGCATATACTTAAAAATAAGCACCTAGGAGATAGAGACAGGGGGTCCAGAAGTCCAGGGTCATCGTTGGCTGGATAGTATGGACCCAGTCTGGGATACATGACAATTTGTCTCTAAAAGACCATTTATTAAATGGTATAGGAGACACTGGAAGAAATGATTGATATATGTGTATTTTATTTCAGAAGCTCCTACAATGTAGTGATTACCCTCACATGTTATAGATGAAGAAACCAAGATTCAGATCAGCACTATCTGAAAGCAACATACTACAAGCTACAAATATGACTCATAAATGGGATTAAAAATTTTCCCAAAGCCATTATATTATTGAAAAAGGTAGAAACATACGTTATGCTGGGTAATATATATGATTTTAAAATTAATCTTATATAAAAGATGATTTCAAGCTATAATCAATAATGAAGTGTTTTAAGTCTTTTTTTTGTTAATAACTCTTTGAAGCCAATGCCTATTTTATTCAGAGAGCAGTTCACTTCAGATGCTGTTAGTTGTCTATTGTGGTGATAAAATAGCCTTAAGTAAGTTAGAGAAGAGATAATTTATTTGGGCTTACTGTTCAGAGCAGGTGCAGTGTGGGGCTGGCCTTTAAAACCTCAAAGGCCGCAACGCTCCACCTCCTGTTTCCATAACCTCCTCAAGCAGCACCACCCCCTGGGGACCAAGTGTTCACATGCATGAGCCAATGGGGCCTTTCTCATTCAACCCACAACAAATGCTAACCCTTCATTGGAAATACCTATTTTATGTTTGCAGCTGATTGAAAGTTCATTGGAAATAATCAAATAACATGCTCTATTTGATCCAACATGGTTGAGAAATTTTCCCAATAACCAAGGAGAATATCTACTTCTAAATTTAAATTTTAATTATTTGAAGTAATACAAAATGTGAAGTTCTACTCCTCAATTACATTTGCTGCATTTGACATGCCCAGTGACCATAGGTGGCTGAGGCCAGACTATTTGAGTTTAGACATCAGAGTGAATGATCTAAGTCTTCACAGGCCTGCAGTGCTGTATTTTCTCAACTCTGCTCACACAACCAACCCTTCATGAGTTCAACTCTGACTCCTTGTATGCCAGTTCTGTTGATTAGAATGTTTGTTAGTGATGAGAGTTCATGCTGCTGAGCCTTCCAATAATTATCCCTAAGTTGCTGGGAGGAATGCCTCCACTCAGTGGCCACCACAAGGCAGCTAGCTTGTGGGCCTGGTGGAAGAGGCTGACCTCAGAGAGCAGTTAGCCGATATTGCTCAGGCTGAGATGCTAATCTTGATCATCACCATAGTGAAATGGAATGAAAATGCAAAGGGTCAGCTCAAATCCTTTCCTCTGGAGGCCTGTAGGGTATCACCAGGGCTCCCTGGCTTCCTCATTAGCAGTCTGATTTGTGTGTCCTCTTCATAATACTTTTAATTTTGTTTTTCCATCTGGGGCTCTTCCTTGTTAAAAATACAAAGGCTATTAGACTGCATTTCTCATGGGACTCACATTGATCTCTCCAGGAAGAGCTCTAACTTTTAAGACAAAGAGACTTCCAGACAAAATCCTTTGAGTGTCAGGGGAATTACCAGGGACTTGCTTCTATTGTCCCTTCATCATCTTGAAAAACATTTTGATGTTTAGTATTTTTCATTAATAATAATTTACAAAACAAAAATACGCTGGCCTTACTTTTTAGTATGGTTGTCCTCTGTTACACCCAGCTGCTCAGGCAGGGACTTTCTCAATACCCATTTGCATTTTTTGATAGCAGGTTTTTTTCTCTACGTAAGGAAAAAAAAATCTGTTGAAAGAACTCCATTTCTTAAGTTAGAGCATTCTTTTGGCAATGGCAGGTTGTTTTTGCAGAGGGGAAAGGAAAAGAGGGAAAAGAGGAAAATTGAATGACATGGCGGCAATTTTAGTTAATTTGATAATAACTTAATCTGTGTCAGACAAAGTAAAATGGATTACAACCTGAAAGGAAATGAATTCTTAATGAAAATTGTTCAGACATGCCGTGTGTGTGTGTGTGTGTGTGTGTGTGTGTGTGTGTGTGTGTATTCCTGTTCTTAGAGAAAATCTGTTTAACACAAATAAAAAATAAGAAGAATGATTATTAAAAGGCTGCAGTAATTTTCTAAGCCAGTGTTGTTTTTCTCTTTAGTTTCCCGTATGAAATGTTGGATGCAAATTATATGGGGTAAAATAATTGTTCTCTCCCCGAACTATAGTCACAGTGTGACCTATTGCGTTTGCTCTATTTACTGTGTCTGCAGCATAATTATGAAGACTTAGCTGCTCTCCCAAATAGTTACAGATGTGGGAGAAAAATAAATTACTTTTGCATGCTAGCCCTGGAAGTCGTGCTGTTGTAATATAATGTAATCGGCCACGAACAAAAGGAAGTTATTATATTCATTTATATTTGCTTGAAAGCCACAGAAATGTATTCTATTATTTCAGGCTGAAGAACTGAAGTGGGGCCAGTGATGATTGCTTCTCCATGATCATCCAGTTTTACTCTGAAGGTCATCTTAAGAAGTGGGGCATTTCAGCCCGTTCATCTGGGTTCCTCAAGCTTGGGTGCATGCCATCACACATTGGAGGAGAGGAGAGTGGGGTTGTTAGTCCCCTGTGAGGAATAGGACTGTTAGATGCAGGTGACAGACCGGTTTTAACTGAATGGAAAGATGTGATCTCTCAGGACTACCTCAAGCTATGCAGTTGTGCCTAGGAGCTTCAGAGAGCTAAGTGGATTGATTTCCTTTTATCTGTAGGTCTTTCCTTGAAGAACACTACTCCAGATCCATGAGCTCAGCCTTTAGGAGGGAGCCTGGGCTTATAGGTTGTGAATGAGCCACTTGAATACCCTGACTCTGGGAATGTTCTCTGGGATTCTAACTCACATACACACTTATTCTCTCTCTCTCTCTCTCTCTCTCTCTCTCTCTCTCTCTCTCTCTCTCTCTCCCTCTTCCCTTCCTCTCTCTTCCCGCTCCCCCATCTCTCTTTCTCTTTGTGAGTATGTGTATATGTGTACATGCAGGTATATACACAGATAGGATAATAGGGTAATAATGCTTCCCCTTTTAACACAGAGGTATTTATTACAGCTCCATGTATTGTTTCACATGATAAATTTACCAGAATTAGCAGTTCTTCTGTATAGACAGTAAAATGTTTAGTTCTTTGCTTAATCTGCAAAGAGCACAAGTTGATTTCAGTCGTATAGGTGTAATTGAATGGCTCATTTCGATGAAAAATACAAAGTTAGGAATTTTGAAATTGTGATTCGTTTTACAGTGTTAGTTTGTTTTTGTTTGTGAGATTGCTTAAATATATTCTCACCTAAAGGTACTTGTTTGAAGATGCCCACCGGGTGTCTTCAGTTTCTCAAGGGTAGCAAGTATGTTTTCAGATTCCAAATGTAACTTTATACATTTACTTTTAGTGACTTTGTATATGTTTATCAGTGCTCTCACTGTACACGCCTGTGTGGAGGCTAGAAGATGGCTTAGGTGTGACCCCCTGTTGTTCTCCATCTTAGTTCCTGAAGTAGGAACTGTGACCGGACTGGAGCTGTACTATCTGTAGGGTGAGCTTGTCTCTGTGTGTCTGCGTCCCCATCCCTATCTGCTACTCACCCCATCCCATGCTGGCACAACATAGAAGCATCTGTCCGTACTGGTTTCTTGTGTGTTCTGGTTATCCAAACTCAGGGCCTCGTGTTTACACAGCAAACACTTTCCCACTTTGCCTTGCCCCAGCCCCTATCTGTATTTAAAAGTGAGAGATATTATTGAGAGATATTATAACTTTTAAAATCATTTTAAAATCTTCTGTGGCTTCCCTTCTTCCCCTGAATCTTTTTTTTTTTCTTTTTTTTTTTTTTTTTTTTTTTTTGTGGAGCTGAGGACCGAACCCATGGCCTTGTGCTTCCTAGGCAAGTGCTCTACCTCTGAGCTAAATCCCCAACCCCCTTGCCCTGACTCTTACAAAGGAAATATCTATTAAGATAAAATTCAGGTGAGAAGGAAGAGCTGTGCTGTCTAAAAGCAATTGATCTGAGTAACTTTTCTGAATTGCCTACATTGTAAAATCCTCAGTGAAATATAAGTACTTGTTGGTTAGAAACTCTCACTGCCTACCTCTAGGAAGAGATTGCTTTCGACTTTGTTGGGGAACTGGAGACAAAAAGCTTCATAGGAAATCATCTGTGCAGTGAATCAACTCTGAAATCTGACCCTGATTTGCACAGTGTCCGGGGAAGTAGAACTGCACTTTGAGCATGGCGAGACCTTGTGTGAAGTCTGCATTTCCACTCCATGTAGTTTTTTTTTCCCAGCTGGAAGCTGGAGACCCTGTGATGGATTAGCCTCATTCTGTTTTGTTGCAATTTTGGTGGTTGTATTTAGTTTGCCATTTGAGATTTCTAGTTGAAAGACAATTTGGCAAATCTCAGATTTTGTTAGTACGGATGAATTCACAGTTGGGGAAATAAAAATAATAGTGGATCCCATGTGTTCATTTAGAATCCAAGCACAGGACTGGTCTGAGGTAAATAATGTGCTTCTCGGTGACTCGTTATCATTGTAACTGATTACAAGGCGATGGGATGAGAGTCCTCCTCTGACTGATGTCTTCCATTCCAGATTTTGTGTTTTCACCAGAGGTTCAGGGGAAGGGGCCTCATTAATCTAAGCAGCAGGTATCTTCGGGATTCCATGAGCTGGTGGCAAGGCTATCTCTTGACTGGGGCTAGTCACTGATGGGACTGTGAGAAGAGTGAAGGCTATTCTTCAGTTAGAGAAGATGGGTTCAAGACAGTGCGAAGTGATGGATAAGGGAAAAAGAAGTCTGAGTGAGTGGAAAATCATTTAGATTGCCTTAGATGTAAATGATAGAGTTTGAAATAGAAAGGAAAGGCAGGCAATGCATCATCATTTGCAGTGTACCTGGTTTAATTAACCTTGCATTTCCACTTGCAGAGTCTTTTGGGTAGGTGTGGAAAAAAATACTGTGGGATAAAATTGACCTTGCCTTCCTCCACGTGCATATGGAAATGCCATACAGGGACTTTACAATTAATATTGATTCAATGTCAGAAGGGCAGCATTGATTGCAATGGAAAAGACTGGGCAGGGGGTTCCTGCAATTTTCATTTGAAATGTATGAAAGTGCAAGCTCTAGTTATTGATCTGTGTTGAGATATTGAAAGTATGTGCTGAGGCCTGTGGTAATCTACTTCTAATTTGTTACACAGGCATCTTTCTCAGACTGCTTTGATGATGATGCTTTCTATATTTTCTACTTAAAAAGAAGGAAATGTGTTTGATGTAAGCAGTTGAGATATCTATTTTAAGCTTTACCCATACGAGGATATACATGGATGCATACATGTATAGATAGATATCTTAGACAGTGCAGGCTTTTCCTAGCACTGGAATTTTGCATACTGTGGGTCTATCAGAAGTAATTCTGTCAGCAAGTAATTCAACAAAGCCTTGCATCAAATAGGTACAGCCTCATTCTTACTGGTCACTATAAAGCTATCCTCACTTGGTACAAAATTTTGTTACATGAACCCAAGGACATTCCCACAGGGACACTGCAGGACAGGTTTGATGACCACAGTTCTGAGTTAACAGCCACTACAGGGAAGTTGAATTAATAAATTTGTTCATCAGGGTGCTATTTACACTTCTGCTGTCAATGCCAATTACTTATTTTTGAAATAAAAACTTTGGTCTTCACAATATTCTCCAGGGCCTGTCAGTGAATGATAATGTGTTTGACTCTCTTCAGCTATGTTACAGTTCTCAGGTCTGCCATCTGCTAGGAGGAAGGAGAGAGCTCAATCAATATTTATATATACAACATGACAATTCTGGGAAGGGGAGCCTCAACTTCAATGAACACACGGTTGATGTTTACGCTAGAGTTACTAACAGAGCCATGATTTATAAATCGGTAGTGATGCTTTCATGCCATGGATGTTTGGATATTTTACAGGAAGATTAATAACTTGAATACCTACAGGACAGGAAACCTGTGCTTACAGTAGTTAAAGGCAAGAGAGAGATAATATGGGTAGATGGATGATGTCTTAGACAGGGTTTGTATAGTTGTACTAAGATACCCTGGCCAATAGCACGTTGGCAAGAAAAGGGTTTATTTTGTTTCTTTTACATCACAGTCCTTCTTTGAAAGAAATCAGGGAGGAACTCAAAGCAGAAACTTAAGCAGAGGCCACGAAGGTGTGCTGATTGGTTTGCGCCTCACGCACGGCTTACTCAGCCTGCTTTCTTGTACAGCTCAGGACCACTTGCCCAAGAGTGTCCCCCAACCCTTGCTATGGGATAGGCCTATCCTCAACAACCATTAATCTTGAAAACACACTGCAGAGTTGCCAACAGGTAATAGGAAAGAAAGATTTTTCTCAACTGAAGTTCCTTTTACCAGATGCCTCTAGCTTGTGTCAAGTTGCCTAAAACCAAGCCAGGATATCCTATATCCTAAAAGAGAAAACCACAATAAAACACTTCGTTAAAGTGTTTAAAAATAAAATTCTCAGATGTGTGCCCCAGATATGATGCTGTTGTAGGGCAAGGGGTTAAACTATGAAACATATTTTTTGTGTATATATATGCACCTGTTCGTGTAGGCACATGCATTTGTGTACATGTTTGTAGTACAGAAGAAACTTTGATATCTTTTCTCAGGCATCATCCACCTTTATGTTTTGAGATATTATCTTTTTCACAGCCTGGAACTCACTAACTAGGCTAGACTATCCAGCCAATGAGCCTTAGGGGCCACCCATTTCTGCCTCTCCAGTGATGAGATTATAAGCATACATCATCACAGCTAGTTTTTTTTTCTTTTGTGTGTGTGTGTGTGTGTGTGTGTGTGTGTGTGTGTGTGTGTGTGTTGGGGGCATCTCTTTTGACCAAACTTAGCACCTCATGTTTGTGCAGCAAGCATTTTACTAATGGAGTCCTTTCCCCAGCCTTAAATTTGTATTATTGAATCTTGAAATAATTTCAGATGTTTTTTATAATAGTTTGAGAACTTCATACATGATCACATCTATATCACTCCTGTCCCCCAATTCTTCTTATGTCCCTAATCTCACTTCCCAATTTGTGACCTCATTTTTATTTTTATTAAACACACACACACACACACACACACTCACTCACACACACACCCTACTAAGTCCATTTAGTACATGTGTCCAAGACTGATCACTTGGGAATGCACAACTTATACAGGAGCTGTGCTTGGAGTTAGCTGACTCTCTCAGGAGTGATTGACCACCTACAGCTCTCCATCTTGGGGATGGGACCCTGTGGAATTTCCCCTGTCTTTGTGGGCATGTGAACTGGTGTTTATGTTATATCTGTCCTGTTCAGGCATCATATTGTCATATTGTTGAGATTTCATGTGTACACCTTCCCTGTCATATCTAGCAGACACTATCTAGCAGCAGACATCCTGGTCTTCTGGCTTTTACAAATTTCCTTGAGCCTTAGGTCAAAAAGTGTTGCATTTCAGACAATTAGTTGGCATCTGACAGTCACTTCTCTCCTGCATTTTGACCAGTTATGAGTCTCTAAAACAGTCTTCATCTGCTGGAAAAAGGGTCACTAAAGCCAAAGGTTCACCCTTCTCTGATAAAGGGTGAGAGCCACACTTATCTGTGGGTCTAAGCATAAATATTTAAAATACATTTAGAGATCGCCTAAGTTTAGGAAACGGCAGTAGGACGTTCTGCTCTCTGGACTGTGACCTCTTTGGCCATGGGTAGTGACTAGTTTTACAGTTCCAGGGATGACTTCTCTTCCAGCGAGCATGTCTTAAGTCTAATTAAAAAGCTTTTTGTTACCCCCAACATAAACTGCCACTTTTTGAGCATTGAAGATATCTTTCCAAGCCAGTCCTTGTGGTTTATTTAGAGCTGGGTAAGACTGGGTAGGATTGCTTGCTTCTTTCCCTTTGCAGCTTGCATAGCACCTTCCAATACCATGACAGGCAGTCCTCACAAATGAGAAAAGATAGTAGAGAATTCCCATGGGCTGCTTTTCATCTGCTTTCCCCTCGTATGCTCATACATTGACATAGTATATGTACTAAAGCTAAGAATTTTTGTACTGTATATTGCTATCAACTAAATTACAATCTTAATTCAAATTGCACACTATTTTTGTCATTTTTCCCCAGAATCCAAGGCATGACATTATCTTTAACCATCCTAACCTGCTGGTCTGAGAAGCAGGAGGGAGGAGAAGCTGGGAACAGGGTTCAGACTGCTGTGAATAGGAACGGAAACAGCTTTTCAAGAGTAAGCTTCAGTGAGACAGCTCAGCCTTATTTCATAGTGAAGGAAAATATATAGGATAGAGACAAGGGATGGGGCATCACCTAATTTGCTTTTGACAGCATGGTCCTACCATACAGCTGGAGCACAATACCTAATTATCATATGGGCAGCAGGAGGAGAGTGTCTGCAGGGATCTGTGTCAAAGGTCATGCTTGAGATAGATCAGGCATCCAGGCTTAGGGACAGCTTGCAGATAGGGTCAGGCCTCTGATCCTAGAGACACAATTCAGGATCCAGATAGGGAGGGAGCCCTGCTGGAAAGAGAGTCCATCATTCTGTGCTGTGCTCAGAGATCTGTCTGGACATGGTGGATTGCAACCTTAATTGCACGGTCTTCCAACATTTTATAGTTGATGACATAGATATTTCATACGGGACCCCATGTAGCATTTTTGTACTTGGTTTTGATTTGCTTCCACTGTGGTAGAGGATGCCGGATTATTTTTAGCATATTTGAATATACCATTTAGATTCTGTTTAAATCCTTGACATAATGTTTTCCTAAAGTTGAATTTGGAAGAAAGAGTAAGAATGTTTTCTCAGTAGAGGTTAGTAGGCTTAGCACCACCCATGGTAGGCTTGGCCCTCCCACATCTGCCGCTAACGTAGAAAATGTTCTACAGAGGTCACTCATGTAGAAAATGCTCTACAGAATCTCCCATAAGCCATCTGTATGGAGGCATTTTCTCAACTGAGAGTCACTCTTCCCAAATGACTGTCGCTTGTTGACATAAAGCTCCCAACACAGTAAAGGCAGTAGTGGTAAAAGCCTTGTTGCCTTGCCTATCACTTGCTTTATTCCTAGCACTATCTAGAGGAACTACTTTGAAGGAAAACATTGCCTATATTTATAGCAGCAGATGAAGCATGATTCATGTTAATTATACTGATACCAAGGGTCTTATTTTTAAAGAGTATCAGAATTTAGAGAGTTGTGTTGCAGGTAGCACACTGAGGTATGAAGATGTTGAAACTAGTGTACGTTGACCTGTTCATGTCATCCTATGCTCAGGATGGAGCACAGAATAAGTGAATATCTAATAGTTTCCTTGTAGCTCATGAAAGATATTTGTATTCTCTGGGTCTTTGTCAGCTAGGAAGTAGGTATGTGGAAGAATAATTTTCTGTAGACAATATAAATATTGGTTAAATATGAGTGTTCTTTGAAATAAAGGAAGAACACTGAAATATTATATCATATTTTTTAATTGTAGAAAGTTGTTTTGGGCTTTCATTATTTATTTTTTTTGTGGAAAAACAAATTATAAAATACCAGAAGTTCTGTGTAATATTTTTCATTTTTTTGTCAGGAAAAGTCTGGGCTATTTACCTTGTGGTTTAGATATTTTTCAAACTTGAAAAGACATAAACCCATCCTGAGATACTTAAGATGCATATCCACAAGACCTAGCACCCTTGTAGTTCTGTGTCAGGCTTTACACTTAGCATGTTAAACATATGTTCCAGGTAATTCTAGGTAATTGTATGCCATTCAAGATTCTTGCTTATTTGGCTTCTATTTTGAAAACTTGAATTTTATGCATAGATATTTTATTCACATTTTTTTGCTTTGCTTTTATTTATTTGTTTAGTTTTTTTGACATGTTTTCACTATGTACCTCTGGAACTTGCTATGTAGAACAAGCTCTCAGTGGCTCACCGCCCAAGGGCTGGAATTAAAGGTGTATGCCATAATACCTGGCTATTCAAATGTTTGTTTTTTAAGTTATTTAGATCAATATTCCATAAAAACTGATAGTAATCTTTCTTACTTAGCTTCTGTAACTCAGTGCAGAAGCAATATCCTAATAACATAT
>CABHPQ010172598.1:0-12481 GCA_902168405.1 Peromyscus aztecus | reverse complement strand
AAAGGGGTCTGCATGTGACATTTTCATACATGTGTATCAATTCAACTGTTTGTATTTATTTCACCTGCACATTCCTCCTCTTCCTAGGACAGGAGTCCTATGGACTTAGATCACCATCCTTATGATGGCATTTTGTCCTTATCATCACTCTAAAGATGCTGAGACTTTATATGAAGTTACCAGAGAATTAATAAAAAATATTAAAAAAAATAAGACTTTGGATTCAGATCAAGTCACACAGGGGCTTAGAGAATCAATGTACGGATTTTGGGTAGATACAATTCAGTGATAATGATTGGTAGATAAGTCATAGTAAGATGGTTGTTTTTCCAACAAATGAAAGGACTGACAGGGCTAAGGTCAGTGTCTAATGTGGTGAACAATTTGATAAATAGAATTCAAGAAAGCCTAGAGATGAACAAAGATGTCTTAAAACCCAATGGACACTCTGTTTGAACTAAGTCTTGGAACTGGATTGACATTTATGGAAAGAGGAGAGGTAGGAGAATTGAGGCTGGGTGTGTATTATAGAGTTGAATATTTCAGCATCTACAAGTGGTTGTATGGTGATAGAAGCAGGAATAAATATGGGGAAATTGTGAGTGATGTCTGGGAGAATCTAGTTGCAAGTCATTTAGTCACGGGGATTTCTTCTGAGTAATGCATTTTGGGGTGATCTTATCATCTCCCAAACTTTATAGAATGACAATTAAGATAAACATGACTGTGGATGATATGATTTGCACAAAAGTATGATGTGATTTGATTTTGGATTATATGTTGCTGTAGTTTAGACCTTGAAAGGCCCTGAAGGCTTGATGCTCAGCTTGATGCTATTAGAAAATGATGGGAACTCTCAGTGGTGGTGGCTAGCAAATTAGGTCTTTGGAAGTGGGCCCCTCAAGTGGATAATAGAAATCCAGCGCCTTCCTTTCATGGTTGCCGTGAAGTGAAAGCACTTGTCCTGCCGTGAGATCCCTGCCAGGGGTGTTACCTCATCACAGGCCCAAATCAACAAGGTTAAACAACTATGGACCAAGTCTTCCAAAAGGAGGAGCCAATATGAATATTTTGTTTGATGAGATGATTATCTTAGGCGGTTGTCAGAGAAATAGAAGACTGATTAGCACATGTGGCATAACACAATAGACTAAAGTTGTACCTGGGTGGTGAACAGGCCTGAGTTTATAGAATTATCGTTGGCCAAATTACTGAACCCCAGAAAACATTTTATTTTCTAGCTTTAAAGTAGGAATAAAAGTCCCTTCCTTCCCAGGAGTGTCCTGAAAACTAATGAAATAATGTATGTAAATGCTTTCCACAAAATAAGCTAACAGATTTGAGTAGGGATTGGTGTTACCTTCAATAAACAGTACATATATACTCCAGCTCTGGTGCTTGAGTGATGGTTTGATTCAGATATGCAAATTAGATAGATTTTAAAACAAACATGCTAGGGGTTATCTTCAACACCAACCTGCAAGACAAGTGGTCTCAGAATTGGGTGTAGTAAGTAGGAGAGAGACCAGACCAAAGCCATTTCCAAGGTCTGAAGAAGGCAACCTATGTCAGGTCTCCTTGAGAAATACTGGTGGAGTGTATTTTTAATTTGTCATTTCTGAAATCCGTGTATTGATGCTCCGGGACTCCATGGTAGCACACTGCATTGCCATCTATTTCCTAGAGCAATAAGGGGGAAAAGAAGAGCTCCTGCATGAAAGACAAACAGTTCCTTCCACTGTTGAATTCTGAGCTTTTATGTTAGTGCTGTGCTTCATTCAATCAGGAGTCCATCCTCCGAGGTAAAGTCATGTTTCCCAAACTAACACTGTTTTCCAATTAATTAAAATCAGTTTAGAACAATTTAGTTGAATGCTGTCACAAGTACCATAAATCACTGTGATGCCTCACTGTCGTCACCTAGCTCTGGAAAAACACCTCTTGTGGCAGGATCCAGTGCAGCTTGGAGTAATACTCAAAATGTTTATCTAGGCTGACATAATTGTCAAATCTGTAATTGTGCTTGTGTTGCCTGTAGCCTGCTCCACCATTTGAAAATGTTGGAAATTACCGCTGTAGTTGAGCCAGCCATTTAAATATATGTTGCAAGATTTATTGTCTGCCAAGATTTTAAGAAAAGCATCATGTTTTTTTCTTGATGATTGTAGGCTTTAATGCTCTATGTATCAGGAAGTGCCTTCTTGTATATTCTCACTACTAGATAAGGGAAGAAAACAGGGTAGTATGGCTTCATCTGTACAACTAAGAATTATTAGGTATGGAAATTGGATACAGAGATCCTTTGGTGGGAATGAGGATGGTTTCATCACACTGGATAATATTTCAAAATGAATTTTGACACATTGAATAGGCTTCATACCAACCGATTAGCATCTTGAAATACTTAGACACTCCAGTGACACCAGTTACCTTGTGAAGGATGTCAGAGCCTAGGATGGATTCACCCAAACTAAAGGAAGTGTTGAAATTGTGTTGAATTTTGCCCTCTGTTTTGCTCTTAATTTTTAACACAGGATATTAATCTACAATAGACCCTCTAAGCATAGGGCAACTTTCCAACACAAACTTGTAGTAAATTTTAACTGTTATTCTGTAATTATTCATTGCTCTGTAATCCAAACTGTCACATTAATCTCTTGCCTGTGTCCTTCTTCACCTAGGGTACCCAGCCTGTCAGTATGTCTGTTTTTCTTGATAGCTCTGTATTAGGGCTGTGTGGTTCTCTGACAGACAGCTGGGTGACCACATTGTGAAACAATTCAACAGGTTGTTGGAATGCAGTAATCAGTTCAGATGCAGTGTGTATGTCTACCTAAAGGGAACATCCATGTCATAACTATGGGAGTAGCCCACAGTTATCTTATTATAGTTCACCTGGATTATATTTTCAATATGGACTACACTTCTTAAGGACAAACAGTGAATGCTCATGTAAATTCCAACCCTCTACACACAAAAACAAAAATACAAATGACGTCAGTTCAAATATCCAAAAGGATATAGTTCATAGCCACCTTTCTGTTGCCATTTACTGTAATTATGTTCTTTAATATAGTGATTCATTTTAGTGGTCCTATACTTGAGTGCTGAGCTGCCACAAGCAAATTGAATATACTATACAGGATGCTCATCAAATTTTCTCTTCCATGAAATGAAACAGAACATGTTCCAAGTGATAGAAAATTATTATAATTATTGCATTCCGTGTGGAAGTTTGTGACTACCTGCAGAATTAAAATCCAACAACCTCTCAAGCTAGCAATAGACAACTCTTTATGACCTTCTGTGGGCATCTTTTCAGTGGGAATCATGGCAGAAGACTATTTGTACTGGTTTGTCAGAGATGATTTAGGTTTCATCTAGACAGTTAAGAGTGTTAACATAGATTAGGGCTGCCCAGGTCCAAGTCCTGGCTCTGTAACTTAAATACTATGTGACTTGATGCTTTCTGTTCCAGTTTCTTCACATGTTGCAGGAAAATAATACTGTAGTCCTGATAGGATTATTCCTAACGTTGAATATGCTTATCATAGGCCTAGAAAGGTATTCGACACACAGGAAGAGATCAGACAAGTTAGCCATAGTTAGCATTTTAAACCCTGGTTAATAGGAATGGATGCACTGAAGTTATGTATGGTTACATTTATTTTGATGCTTCACTGAACACAAGAAAGGTTTTAGGAGATTAGAAGTGCCATTCTAATTTTCTAAATTGATGGAATATTTGGATTTTGAAAATAATACATTATAATAGCTCTTTTCCAAAAGAATTCTAGTCACAACTGGTAAGCAGATGGCATTTGACCACTGAGATAAAAACAGGGTGATCACTAACCATCATAATGTGTTAATTAAAAACCAATCATTTCAAAGTAGCCTCCTCTCATTTGTGGAAAGTCACTAGATGGCTTGACTATTGGATAACTTCTGGGTATATGAATTTTTCCATTATGCTTTTGATCGGAAGAGGCAACATGAGCTTGATCAAGTAGAGTTACAGTTTCACATGTACAAACATGATTGTTACTGTGAGATGTTAGAGTAACAAACACAAGTACACTTATTTCTGCCAATTCTCTTCCATGTTTACACCACACGAGCATATGACAAACATACCTATTGTGTCAGTGACCCACATTTTAGAAGGGTTGGCTAATGTTAATGATGGATGTGTGTAAAAACAAACTAACAAATAACAAACCACACAGCCAAATAAAAGAATCCCAAGTTAGGCAATTCAGTGAAACAATGGTTGAAATGAATGAAGACACACACACACACACACACACACACACACACACACACACACACATAGTCTTTAAGTTTATTTTAAAAAAATTTCAAATAACTAAATTTCTAGGCTTAACAGAAATGTAGTTGAAAGCATTTGAACCTTGAAACTTACTAGTTTTGTTTTGATTGATCAATGCTGGTTGATTGGATCAGGTTGACTTATACGGCAAAAAGTGGTGGAGGTAGACCAGCTTGAGTCAAAGTGGTGTGTCTATTCCCAGAAAGGTGATGTGGAAAAGCAGTCTTCCGGGAAGATGAGGATGGTGTAGTACAGAAATGCTTTTGAGAGGTAAATAAAGTTCTTGTGCATTCACAGCAGGAACATTGAACATCATGCAACGATGTCAAGAAATAACCACAGAAGAGGATGTAGTTTAGTTAAGAGAATTAGGTGAACTACTGAGATTAAGGACAATGTTACTCTATCTCGATCAACTTTAAAGTTGTTTAAAGTTATACTTTCGTTTTTTATGTATGAGTGCATATATACAAGGATACCTGTGTGAAGGTCAGAGAGAAACTTGCAGGGGATAGGATGTTTTCTTCCACCATGTGGTTCCTGAGTGCAGAACTTGGGTCATCGGCCTTGGTGGCAAGTCCCTTTATCTGCTGAGTCATCTTGTTAGTCTGAGATAGGAGTGTGTGACAGAGACTAAAATGCTAAGAGCAGTTGTCTTAACAACAAGCAGGATATGGCATAGATGCTCCTAAGATATGATAGTCATGGATAGGTTCTCATGTCCAGTTGCCCTCTCAGCAGTGGGACCCTATGTGGCTTGGACCAGTGTAGGCTCTGTGCATTCTGAGGTCATACAATGTGTCAGTCCTGCTGTGTCTATAAGACATTGTTTCTTTGGTATATTCTATTCCCACTGACTCTTATAATCTTTACTGTCTCCTCTTCTGTATAGTTCCCTGAGCCCCGAGGGGACGGATTTGATGACTATATCCCCTTCAGAACTGATTGTTCCAAGGTCTCTCACTCTTTCTATGTTCTTCTGTTGTAGGGCTCTGTATTAGTTCCCATCTACTGCATGAGGAAGCTTCTCTGATGACTGATGACACCTGAGCAAGACTTGAACTATGGATATAGCAGAATATTGTTAGGAGTCTTTATACTGCTATGTTCCTTTATCAGAACAATGATAATTGGTTTTCCCCAGGTTCGTGGTCTATCTAGTCTCAGGTTCTTGCTGTTGCCTGGGGAAGTAGACATAGCTGGACTACATGAACATGGAAATCCTGGAATGTTTAGCTGACAGTCAGGACTTGCAGATCATCAAGAGGAGAAATGCCAGGGTATAACCCTGTTCCTAGTCTCTTTGGCATAATTAAGGCACCAGGTCAGTGCAGATTGAAGTACATGCCAAAGCCCCTCTTGTTAAGGAGTCAAAATTTGTTTATAGCCAATTTTGTTATTTGTTACAACTTAGAGATTCCCATTGAGATAGGTGATATTATTGTCAACCCTAGTTACATCTCAGGTACATAGAAGTTTGTTAACTTGTTTACTCCCACATGGCCAGTAAGTGGAAGGCCTGGAACATTGTAGGCAGGTAGTCTGATTTAGAAGTCTGATTTTTAATCACCAATTTCTATCAACTTCTTAGGGCAGATGAACAGACAAAGGTGAAGCTTTTTTATTAAGATAAGAAGTTGGTTGTCTCTTTGCTTGTTTTGTTTCCTATGCTGAAGCTTTTTAGTTTGATAGCTTTTTTTGTTTGTTTGTTTGTTGGTTGGTTTGTTTGTTTGTTTGTTTTCGAGACAGGATTTCTCTGTGTAGCTTTGGTACCTGTCCTGAATCTCTCTCTGTAGACCAGACTGGCCTCGAACTCACAGAGATCTGCCTGGCTCTGCCCCCTCAGTAACTGTTTTTTTTTTTTTTTCTTTTTTGTCTTAGTCAAAGTTCTTTTTTTTTTTTCTTCGAGACAGGGTTTCTCTGTGTAGCTTTGTGCCTTTCCTCACTTTGGAGACCAGGCTGGCCTCGAACTCACAGAGATTCGCCTGGCTCTGCCTCCCGAGTGCTGGGATTAAAGGCATGTGCCACCACTGCCCGGCTTAGTCAAAGTTCTAATGCTGTAAAGAGACACCATGACCATGGCAACTCTTATAAAGAAAACAACTAACTGGGGCTGGTTTATAGTTCAGAGGTTCAGTCCATTATCATGGCAGGAAGCATGACAGCATGCAGGCAGATATGGTGCTGGAGAGGAGCTGAGAGTTATTCATCTGAATTAGCAGGCAGCAAGATGAGAGTGAGACACTGGACCTGTCATGAGCATCTGAAACCTCAAAGCCTGCCGCCAGTGACACACTTCCTCCAACAAGGCCACACCTCTTAATAGTGACATTTCTTATGGACCTATGGGGGCCATTTTCATTCAAACTACCACAATAACATAGGACATTCAAGACATTCACGTTTTTGGTCCATTTATTCTTGTGTTTTATTTTGGAAGTACTTTCTTTGAATGGAACCCTGACCCCCAAATTGCTTCCTAAGTGACTTTATTATTAGAATATAGAAAGGCTGCTGGTTTTGGATATTTATTATTTTTCTAAATTTATCAATTGTCATTTGGTGGAGTGTTTAGAGTCTTCTAAATTGATTACTTCAATCTGAAAACAAAACATACAGTTTTACTTCCTACTAGTATTCCTGTTATTTCTTTACCGTGTTTGATTGTTCTGGCTCAAGTACTATATTGAACAAAAATGACAAAGGTCAGGGCTGGAAAAATGACTCAGTGGGTAAAGAGTACTATTGGTGAAATTATTAAGGCCACTCCACGTAGTTAAAAGGGAGGTTTATTTTGTGGGGTAACTTACAAGTGAATGGATAGTTTACAGAGTCTGGGAAAAGCATAGCGCAGTCCGGCGGTGTTCTCTGGAGAACTCTGCTCGGTCTACCTCCAGTGTCCAGGGTCCAGGAACCAGTGCATCCGGATCTCGGGTCTTCAGGGTCCTCTCTTGGCCCCGCCTTGTAGGCGTGACAGTTACTGAAGCCTCAATGGGGGTTGGAACTTCCAGATCAAAGCTGGAATGGCTACCCACTACAGAGTACTTGTTGCATTTTTAGAGTATTGAGGTTCAGTTCCCAGCATTGACATGGTAGTTCACAGCTCCATAACTCATGTTCTAGAGGACACAAGGCAATGTTCTGGCCTCTGAGGATACCAGGTACACATGCAGATGAACCTTCATACACATGAAACAATAAAATAAGTTTATTTTTTTAAAAAAAGAGTGACAACTGTAGATAGCCTTGTCTTATTACTGATTTTAGAGGAAACACTTTGTCTTCTCCCATTTAATATGATACTGGTTATGGTTTTGTTACACATTGTGTTAGGAAGTTATCTTTCTGTATTAAGTTTCTTCTGTGATGAAACAATAGTGTAAGGAGACAGCACATGCTGTGAAGGAAAGGTTTTACAACTTACTTGTTTGATATTGAATATTGAATGGACTCCCAAAACATAACATTAAGTGAACAAAAAATAGAGTTAATAAATTTTCACATAGACCACTACTTTTTTAAAGAATTAAAGCTGATCAATAATAGCATGAGTGGATATTCGATATTTGTATTTGTCTGGGAAATTAAAGTCAAGCTACACTGAGATACTGAGATTCCATATTACCCTAGTTAGAATGGGCATCAGCCAAACAACAAATGATAACAAATGTTATTGAGAATTTAGGGAAAAGGAAACCCCAATACACTGCTGGTGTGGATATTAACTAGTCTACCCACTATGAAAATCAGTATAAAGAATCCTCACAAATCTCAAAATAGGACTAAATACCCTATATGATCCATTTTGAACATTCTTCTGAGAATTACCAAAGAATTAATTTTATCAAGTGATAGAGATGCCTGCATACTCATATTCATTTTAGAACTATTCACAATAGCCAAGTTAGGGGAATCTGCATACCAGATCATTAATAGAAGAATGGATGAAGAGGATGTAGTACTTATGTACATGCATGTACACACATATATTTACAGGTGTCCATATATGTACACAATTATATATATATATATATATATATATGTATACAGATATTGATACACACACACATACACACCATAGAGTATTTTTTGGCCATAGAAGTATAATCTATAACATTTACAAGGAAATAAATGAAACAAAAGATCTTTGTGTTTATTAAAGTAAGCCAGATTTAGAAAGATAACCATGAGTTCTCTATGACATGGAATCTTGACATAGAGAAGGCAAGCTGTAGCTGGCAGATTTTCTGTGTTCTGGCCTGCCAGAGGTTGGGACAAATCTCTCCTACTCTTGTCCCCCAAGTAAACACACAGAGGCTTATATTAATTATAACTGTTTGGCCATTACTCAGGCTTTCCACTGACTACAGCTCTTACATTTAAACTCAGCCCATTTTTGTTAATCTATATGTTACCACATGTTCTGTGGCTTTACCTGTGTGCCATTACATGCTGCTCCCTGGATAGTAGGATGGCATCTCCCCGCACCTTTTTCCTGTCTCTCCCTTTGAATTTCCTGCCTGCCTCTAAGCTGCCTTGCCATAGGCCAAAAGGCTTTATTTATTAGCCAATCAGAGAAACACATATTTGCAGCATACAGAAAGACATTCCCCCATCACTTCCCCTGTTTTGTCTAAACAAAAGGAAGGTTTTAACTTTATCCTATTAAAATTACATATGACAAAACAGTTATCAAGCAAGAATTACAGTTAAAATATCTAGTCTATTTGTATTTTGTAAAATTAAAGAAATTTTTTTTTATCTGTCCTATATTTGCTAGTTTAAGGTTTCATATTTAATTTATCTTTTATCATAACCAAGGAAAATTATGATTATAATTATCTAGTCTTCAGCTACATCAAAGACCTCTGAAGAATACAATATTATGTAAGTGAACAGGAAGAGCATTGTAAGCAACTTCCAAAAGTCTAGAATGACAAAGACAGCCACCTGCCTGGACAGTCATCCAAAGTTCCTCTGTAATGTTGGGACATCCATCTTCAGCCCACAGGCCTAGAGTCTCTCAGTCCCTTTTCTCTGTGTCCTGTAGAATGTCCAGCAATTTCTTCTGTGAAGCCGGAAGGACCATCTCACCTTGCAAGGTTCAGTGGTCACTTTCCTATGGGTCCTGCATGTCCAGTTTATACAACATTTTGTGAAGCAGTCCAGGCATGAACAGTTTCTTGCCCAAATGGCTGGGGGGAATGTCTTTCTGTATGCTGTGCATATGTGTTTCTCTGATTGGTTGATAAATAAAGCCATTTAGCCTATAGCAAGGCAGCTTAGAAGCAGGTAGGAAATTCAAAGGGAGAGACAGGAAAAAGGTGCGGGGAGATGCCATCCTACTATCCAGGGAGCAGCATGTAATGGCACACAGGTAAAGCCACGGAACATGTGGTAACATATAGATTAACAGAAATGGGCTGAGTTTAAATGTAAGAGCTAGTCAGTGGAAAGCCTGAGTAATGGCCAAACAGTTATAATTAATATAAGCCTCTGTGTGTTTGCTTGGGGGATGAGAATGGGAGAGATTTGTCCCCACCGCTAGCAGGCCAGGACACAGGAAATCTTCTGGTTACAAATGGCGCCAAAACGTGGGACCTAAAACCTGAGAAAGCTTAAAAAAAAAAAAAAAAGATTCTAAAACAGAGCTAAAAACAGCTTCCTAGTTGTGTCTCTCAGGCCAGCCATTTTTGAGTAAACATAGAAGTCAGACAGTGGTACCACATGCTGATCACATGGCAGTTAGGGTCTCTGTGTGTTCAAGGACACACTAGGGAACAGCCAAGGGTGGTGACACACACCTTTAATCCCAGTAGCAATCATAGAGACCTGGAGGTCTGTATAGACAGGCAGTAACAAGGAAGTGAGGTAGCTGGGCTAAGAGTCAATGAGAGGGCAGAACAGCAGGGCAACAAAGGCAAGGGTAGACAGGAAGTAACTCACCTTTTGATTGCTGCAGAGCTGGAGAGATAAGGTTGTGGCTATCACTATTTCCCTGATCTAAGGCTTTCACCCCTATATTTGACTCTGTGTTTCTTATTTAATAAGACTGTTTAGAAATTCGGCTACAGCAAGCAAAAAGGATGGAGGAGATTCAGGGAAGAGAGAACTGTTTAGGAAGACAAATTGATGAGGCAGAAGATAGTAGGAAGATAATTAGTGCTGGAATGGAGTATATTATGAAATATACCATGTTTATATACTATGTATGTATATAAATGTCACAGTGCAATCTACTAATATGTACTAATGAAGGAATGGGAGAGAGAGAGAGAGAGAGAGAGAGAGAGAGAGAGAGAGAGAGAGAACATGTATGCTACAGTGATTCTGAGGGAGGGAAGGGGATGGATATATTTTCCTGGGGCTCTAGAGACCCACTGAAGCACAGTGATCAGAAGATTGACATTATCAGCTTGACAGCCTAGAAAGATCAGTTGAGCTGCATGGTGGAAAATGGATTATAGCAGAGAAAGACTGAAATACACTGACCAGTCAACCAGTCAGCACATGAGCTGAGAGGATTACCAAAGGAAGCCTGATCTGAGGCAGTGACAATTGAATTATTAGATAGTTTCATTTCAATTAAGGAAATACCATGATAAAATTTTCCACATAAATGCAAGAGTATTGATGAGTTAATAAGGAACAATGGGTGTTCTTAAGGAAAACTAGAATTGTGCATATATAACACATTTAGGGAAATGCAATCACCTTATGATTTTTTAATAAAGGCCAAGTAATACAGGAAAATGATTTTTCTATGATGTAATAAATGGTAGGAGTTGACAGCATAGGTATACAAGAGATTTAAGAATATACTTGCTATATGCCCATTCTGTTTTGGGAAGTGAGAATATAAAATCCCTGGTAAATGTCAATCTGCAAAACTACCTCAAAAGGTGTGAAAGTATATTTTGTAGAATGTTGACTGGTCAGAAGCATTGTCCTAAGTATTTGGAAACAAAAGGGGGCTCTTGTTAGTGAGATTTAGTCCTTCTGAAGCTCTGGATTTCTGGGAGGGCTGGTGAGAGCCTGAATGAACATGATTAGGGCTTCCACGGAGAATGTAATTGTTCAGGCTAAGTAAGGTTTTATCCAACCTCGTTCTGCGTGGTGAGCGAGGTCAGGGATAAACCAGGCACTGCGGGCAGTGCTCCTTCATTGCTTATATCACTTTGCATTTTCAGGAAATATTCTGTCAGATAGGCTGGCAATAGTAGAGCCACCAGAGGACGGTCATTTAATCACAGAGAGCAACCGTGACAGCCAAGAGCCAATATTTGAAAGAAATGAAGTCATTTCAGCACAAAATAAATGGTCTGACTCTTAGAGGATAAGCCAACATCGCAACTTAGAGCAAGAGGATGCTAGGGCCCTTGCAGGAGCCCAGACAGGATATATTTCAAGGCCTCCATCTTATGGATAAAGGTATTGAGGCTTGGGACAGTTAAATGATCTTTTTCCTAGGTTCTATACCTAATTAGCGCAGAGTTATGGAAATAACCCAACTTTCTAGTTCCCGCTCAATGCATCTTCCATCATCTTGTGCTATTTCAATAGCCTATAATAGTTATGATTAATTTACCCCCAAATATTGTATGTCACAGGAAGATTGGTATACCTGTTACTCCTGAAATAAAAAAAATAAAGTCTCTTTGCTGATATATACCATTATTTTTTCTTGCAAAGAGTTAAAGGGGTTCTATAAATGTCAGAAAGAAGGCCATTTGGATCATTCTGGTCACCAGTTATTAATCAGATGACATCCCTGGCCACAAAGATTGTCAGGACACTGTTTTGGTAAATTTGTTGTGGTCAAAGGTATAACTTTTAGCTTAGCCACCCCCAAATTAAATTATGCCAGTATATCAGGATGTGTTCAACCAGGGTTGCTGAATCACATTAACTAAACTTGAAAGAGACCAGCGGAAAGCAGAATGCCCATCAGTTTATAATGGGAAGTGTCACCATCAGTCAAAGCAGGTCGATGGGAATCGACCTATTGCACACTCTCTCCCTTGCCTCCACCAACCTGAGAAGCCAAGTTTCTGGGTAAAATCAGAGTTCAATGGAGGGTAGGTGCATTAATTAATCCTTCGGGGGAGGGAGGGAGGGAGGGAGAGAGAGAGAGAGAGAGAGAGAGAG
>CABHPQ010172597.1:19206-29877 GCA_902168405.1 Peromyscus aztecus | reverse complement strand
CCCCCCGCGTGACTCCATCCTTGTCTCCCCTTCAGAAATGACTTTGAGGGAGGCCACCAGTCCTGCTGCAGGGACGACAGTTCCGACTCCACATAAGGAGGGGCCCTATTACAAGTATCTCCCCTTGATATCTTTCATAACTCGCATGCAGCCCCACACTGGGCAAACAGCACAGTGAGATGCCTGAGCCTGTCTGAACAAATTAATCCCCCAGACATGGTTTGAGCACCTACTGTGTTCAAGGGCAGTGTTGGTAGCCAAGGACCCTGGAGGGATGGGAGAGATTGAGATGCTGCTTTTCGGAGTCCAATCTGGCTCATTGATTGGTAGAAAGGAGAGTGGCCTTGAATATCTCCAGGCTGAGATATTCAGGAAGTGTGTGAAGGAGAGGCAGCCTGGGGACAGGAAGGCACCGGGACTCTGTGGCAGGGGCTTCCGGACTCAGGATCAGAACCTGCCCTGATGGACCATGTGGCCTTGAACATACTAATTAGCATCAAGTCTCCTAATTGAGAATTGGAGGTGATGACATCCATCCTCTGACCCCCACAGGGCACCTAAGAGTAAAGTGCCCACTCAGCTCAGTGCCTAGGACTCTGCCTGAGCCCTCGGCTCTCACCTCTCATTTCCTGAAGGTCCACACCTGAATAAGGGTGAGTTTTACCTCGGGAGTAAGGCAGACACAGCCTTTTCTCTTTTCCTCCTGGCCCCCAGAAGGACGTTTCCACTCCCTTGGTGGCTGCCATATGTCAAACACAGATCCATCTTGTCCTCATGCCCTTAAGATGGAGGGGAGAAGTTAGAGGTGCGGAGCCTGGAGGTGGGTGGGGCCCCATCCCAGGGTCCTCAGAAGAGGCTTGCCCACCAAACACCAACAGGGTGGTTCTGAACTGCTGTGAGCACTGGAAAGAGCTGTGTTGAGTTGGGCTGGCTCAGGGGGAGTTTGGCATTTCGTGCAGCCTGGACCTAAGGGACAGGTCATGAGTAGCTGAAATCAAGCAGGGATTTGGAGGGTGAGGGTCTGGGTAAGGAGGTGAGCAGCAGAAGGCCGTGCAAGGGCTGGGAGAGGCACACTGTGCTTACTTTCAGATTCTCAAAGCCTCACGAATAAATCTAGAGCCAGAGCTGGGGTGATGGCTCAGTAGTGAGTAGGGGTTTGCCGTGTGAGCATGAGGGCTTGAGTTTGATCCCTCAGACCCCTGGGTCAGCAGCGTGGGACTGCAGTGTGCACCCGGGATCCCAGTGCAGGGGAAGCAGAGACAGGAGAATGGGGGGGCGGGGCTTGCTTGCCACCAGCCCAGCCAGCCAGGCCGCCATATTCAGACAGAGACCCTGTCTCAAAAAATGAGGTGGAAAGCGACTGAGGGAGATGCTGAGTGTCCACCTTCAGGTGGCATGGGTGCATATGCGCGCGTGCGCGCACACACACACACACACACACACACGTATATATAATAAGACCTGAAATCCAAACAAGCTCCCAAACCCTCAAGGGTCCTCTCTCTGTGTTCCTCTTGTTCTGGCCAAATCATGCCCATCCGAGTTTCTTGAAGTCTCTGCTCTGATGGGGGGGAGCGCGGGGGGGGGGGGGGGGGGGCTCACCTAACACTCCATGCTCTGTGCTTTATTTTGAAGTCCTCTGACCAGAAGCCCTGAAATGTCATTGGAAATCTGTCCTTTATTTCTAGCCCCTGGGTCTAAGCTTTACCCAGCATTCAACTGAGAGTAGCTTTGTGTCTTCGGGGAGATTAGACACAGGAGAATTAAACCTCTCAAGCTCTGTGCATGCCAGGATGCACTCTATCACTGAGCCACACCCTCTGTTTCTCCGTTATTAATTTCTGAAAATTAGATTCATATATGTATCATATAAAATTGCCATTTTAATCATATTTGAGCGTACAGCTCAGCAGCATTGGTTTTATTTACAATGTGCAGCCCTCACCAAAACATTTTCATAATATTAAGGCATACTATTTGCACAGTTCCTCCATGTTGGAGCATATATCAAAAGTCCATTTCTTTTTATGACAACTTAGTATTCTGCTATAGGTATGGACTGTGTCTTGTTCAACTATTCATTTGTTGACAGACATTTGGGTTACTTTCTTTTTTCTTTTCTTTACTTTTTTCAGGACAGGGTTTCTCTGTGAAGCCCTGGCTGTCCTGGAACTCCCTCTATAGACCAGGCTGGCCTGGAACTCAGAGATCTGTCTGCCTCTGCCTCTTGAGTCTATGATTAAATATGTGAGCCACCACACCGCGCCTGCCTTCATCTTTTGACAGTTGTGGATAATGATGCTATGAAGGTGGATGAGCAAATACCCGCGTCTCTGCTTTCAGTTCCAACAGTGGAGCTGCTGGGCCATATCATAGTTCTGTGTTTATTTTTTTTTTTAAAGAACACTTTTTATGTTTGTAAGCACACCATGAAGTGTATGCAGAGGTTAGCGGATAGCTTGTGAGGTCCGGTTCTCTCCTTCCTCCATGTAGGTCCTGGGAATTGAACTCAGGTCGTCAGGTTTGATGACAAGTTCCTTTGCCTTCTGAGCCATCTTGTTAGCCCAAGCACTAAAGTTTTGAAAGGAACCATCATACTGTTTTCTACAGCAGCCACACAGTTTATATTCTCACCAGAAATGCACCACAGTTCCCAATTTTTTTTTTTTTGTATGTAGTTTTGAGTTAGAACCTTTTACAGCCTAGGCTGACCTCAAACTTGTTATGTTGCTGAGGCTGGCCTTGAACTCCAGATCCTTCTGTCTCTACCTCCCCGGTGCTATGATTACCAAGGGTGGACCGCCACACCCATTTCTCCACAGCCCACTGACACTGTCATTCCCTTCTCTTACGGGTGACCGTGTATTTGGTACAGTAGCCTTTTGTGGCTACGATGTGGTGCCTCACTGTAGGTGTGGCACAGCATTTCCCTAGTGACCAGTGACGCCGAGGACCTGCTCTCCTGCTATTGGTTGTTTGTGGGTCTCCTTTGCAGGAATGTCTGTCCCTTCCAGTCCTTTGCCTGCTTTGCTGCTGAGCCCTCAGTCTTTTACACAGTTCCAAGGTGTCCCGATCACAGTTCCTGGTTTTCTGCCAATCAGTTCTCTCCTGGGGAACAATGGAGTTATTTCCAATCACGCGCCCCTCAAGCCAGGCTCCCGTGAGTTTTCCTGCCCTGTGGATTTCAGGCGAGCACACTGGTGGGTAAGTTTTGAGGAGGGAGGCTGAGCCTCGAAGAGAAGACGTATTTGTGGTACAGTATTCACTGTCCAGCCACCCCTGAGAATAGACGTGCCAGTATTGAATCCCACTCGTCATGTAAGAGCAAGGCCCAGCTTTGAAGCCCAGCACATATGTTCTCTACAGTGTGCCAAAGATTTTTGTCTTCCTCAGGGACACAGATCTGACATTTCCTAATATCAGTCAAAACTGGCCTATCACCACCACATCCTGTGAGGGGACTTGCCACTTAATTACATTTGTTCGTAGACTATATGAGATATTGAATACTTTGCTATCAGCAGAACTAGTTCTGACCTGGTATTGTGGTAAAACTATTTATGTTTTAAAATCCTCTTGAGCCAGGCAGTGGTGGCGCATGCCCTTAATCCCGGCACTTGGGAGGCAGAGGCAGGGGGATCTCTGTGAGTTCCGGGACAGCCAGGGCTGTTATACAGAGACAAAAAACCCTGTCTCAGCCCATGCCCCCATCCCCGAAGAGGAAAATCAGGCTGGAGATTTGCCTCAGCAGTTAAGAGCATTTGCTGCTCTTCCAGAGGTCCCAAGCATCCACATCAGGCGCGCTCACAGACTACCTGTAACCAGTTCCAGGGGATCCGACTCCCTTTTCTGACCTCCAAGTACACGGGTGGTACACATGCTTGTGTCGGCACACACATACACATAAATAAATTTAACATCCGTCAGTCTTCCCAAAGAGTTCAATATTCACATTTTTTCTCAGTTCTCTCCCAGGGGTACAGCCATGAGACTCCAAGACTGGAATTTCCCTTTCTCTTATCAGGAGAGTCTGGCAAGATAATGGAACAGCTCTGGTACCAAACGCTGTCCTGACTCACACGCTCTGTCCTACCTGTGGGCTCAAAGACGTGAGTGGCAATTATTCTTCCAAACCCACACAAAACCACACACTCTTCCAACTTTAATCAAGGAAGAAAGAAAATTGTTATGAGTGAATCAGGACCACACTTAGGAGAGATGCACAGATCATAACCACATTTAACTACATTACACTAATACATGTTTGTAATTAGCCAGTCATGGAAGGTTTTTTTCCCCCCTACCTCCCCTAGGGAGAAAAATCTCATGAATGAACTAACTTATAAATAAACTCAGTATGACAAGTGCTCTGTGCTCTGCACAGCGGCTGATGTAATATTTATATCTGCCGGTAATAAAGACATATACCAGAGGCTGGAGAGATGGCTCAGTGGTTAAGGGCATTGGCTGATCTTCTAGAGAATCAGGGTTCAATTTCCAGCACCCACATGGTGTCTCACAGCCGTCTGTAATTCCAGTTCCAGGAGATACAGCGCCCCATTCTGGCCTCCGCAGGCACCGCACACATGGAGTGCACAGACATACATGAATTCAGGCATACACACAAAATAAACTAATAGCAAAAAAACCTATGCCAGCTGGGGGTGGGGCGGGGCACATGCCTGTGACCCCAGCACTTGAACCATGAGTTCGAGGCCAGCCATGATTTGTCATGGGAGCTGAGTCAATGTCAGCTCTTGTCCCCATTTCTGCATGAGGCTTTAGAGGAGTCTCTTGTCACCAAGGCAGAGTGGCTCCTCCAGCGGTAGCCATTTCGTTCTCTCAAAAATGAATCCAGGGCTGTTCTAAATTGGGCATCTGTGTCCTTGGAGCTTTGCGTGGGACACACGTCTGCAGCCCCCTGGGAATTGAGGACACCGATTTAACCAAGTGACTCCATAGGTCAGCTAGCTATCTGTGGACCCCACTGTTCTGTAAATACATCCGTAATCTCCCTCTTCACACCTTCGTTCATTTCCTGTTCGTTTATTCATTCATGGACAGCATTTATGGGATTTTTTCTGCTGGGTGTGTGGTCTGTGTGTACTTGCTACATTATCACGATGGCCCTTTGTACATAAAACCCTTACTTTTAAATGTCATGGATGTGATGGGCCAGCTACATTATGTCTAATATCCTCAAACACAGAACAAAAGAACATTACCGTTCTTCCCAGATCACATTATACCCCTAGTGTCGTCCACCCCACCCTCTAGAAAAAGCGGATTTTCCTTCACTTGCCCATGCCACACTTCCTGGTCCCTGCAATGATCCACGTTCCACACTGGCTGTTTATTTCTGCCCTCGTGCTTGACCCTACTCGGCATCTACTGACTACCCAGGTGCCTGCCGCCCATAGCCACACTCCTGGCTACTGAAGTAGGAATCTCTCCATCTTCATGTCCCATTGAGGCTCCTTCTCAGGACTTCATGAATCCCCTCAACCCTCCAGGCAGTCCTGGTGGTGGTGTGTATGGTTGCCTGGTGGGCTCCACATACTGCGGGAATCTCGGAGTGCAGCGCAGGCCATCACCAGCAGGGGGAGCTCGTGCCTCAGTACCGGCTTCTCATCCAGGGCTTGGGCAAGCTGGGCCTGGAGTAGGCTTGGAGGGGTCTTATTGGGTTAAATGGACATGTGTGGCATCAGGGTGGGCCTCTTGTACTCAGTTCCTAGGAAATACTTCCTAGCCAGGGGAAGAAAATTATGCTATGTGCCTCTACCAGGCTCAACAAGCATGACCAGCTAGGGACACAGCCATCAGCTAGAAGTGAGGGGCGTTTCACTGTGAATCTAGGACTGTCCCCAAACAAGTTCTATCCTGTCACTTGGCGAAGGGCAACAATGGCATGCGTGCAGCGGTCACACCCCACTACGAACCCCAGACAGTACCCATGGGTCCATACTGAAGCCGCACTGAGGGTTCTCTTTCAGGGAGAGGGGAAGGCCAGAACCCAGGCTCACAGGCCTGGAGCCACCCCGATCACTATCTATCTGGAGGCCAGTCTGGGCACACTGGGCCTTCTGCAAGCTATTTATTACGGGCACGCCGGGTGTCTGCTTCCTGCGCTGAGAGATGGGTCTGAAGCCGTGCCCACGCTGCCCTGCCTCTGGGAGGGCGTGAAGGCATTAGAGAGGAGCCTAAACACAGACAGGGTGATCGGCAAGGGAGCTGGCCTGGCCCCTCCTCCTTGAGAGTTTGCGGGTATCTGTAGTCTTTGAGAGTCTGCCTCGGCCTGCCTGGAGCTGTGCCCGCGCGGCTCTGCCTCCATCTCTGATGACCGTTCTAATTGCACTCGAATTTGTATTTTTCACACGCTCATTGCTAAAGAAGAGTTGGAGCGCTCCTCTGGGAAGGGCAGAGGAGGAGGAGGAGGCCGGAGCCCAGGGGTGGGAGGTTTGGGGTCAGGTACTTACTCTGTGCCGTGCCTGCCTGTGTTGGGGCTGGGAGACTGCAGCACAAGGGCAAGCTGCCCTTGTGCCCTGGGCCCTAATGGTTCAGGCTTACAGGGCGGGAAACAGGAGGAACTGACGAGATTTGGGGGGATGTTGGAGCCCGTTTAGGTTTCCTAGTGGCTTTATCCAGCAGGTCTGCATAAAGAGGGTGATTGGACCACGGGCCTGGAAGGGTCTACACTTGGCTGTATCTACCAAGGGGGAGGTCCTTTGCTCCTCCCCTTGGCATTGTGATAGAAAGCCCTCTGGAATAAAGTTCAGGGCTGGTGGGATCGGACCCAGGCCCTCCAGAGTCTGTCCTGTGTTTTCTGTCTTTCTCTCGTCGTCTAGGTATCTCTTTCTAGCTAATATTTTTCCCTTCTCCCTACTCAAGAGTACCCTGGCCGTAAAAGTGGCGGCTGGTCAACCACAGGGGGACTCACATCCTCGGGGGAGGTAGCCAGAGCAAGAGGAAGAGCTGACTGGATTCAGCTCACAGAGGCAGAGGGCTGGGCGCCTCAGGATGGAGTGCCTCAGCTAGGGGCAAGAATGAGTGTGCCATTCCCCCCACCCCCTGCACTCCGGAGTTGGGGTGCAGAACACTCACAGGGCAGTGTCTGTGTGTGCGCCTGTGTGTATCCTCCTTAGATGGTTCTGTGTCTCTCTGGGATTGTCTTGCCCCCGGGGACACAAATTGGTGTGCGCCTGTGTCTAATGCGCTGCTCTGGCCGCACATCTGTGTATGTGAGTGCATGTGTACACCTGTGCTTGGTGTGTGACTCTGGTGACATTCCCACTGGTAACAGCTGGCTCTGCTGGGTTTGGCTTTTAGCCATGGAGGGTTTCCTTGCTGAGCCTTTGGGAACCCAGACTTGGGACAGAGGTGGCCAGAGCAGCTGGGGGCATGAGCCTGGCTAGCCTAGATAGAGGCTTAAGTCCCTAGTGCTGGGGGCCAAGGGATTACATATCCCCCCTCCTGCGCGCGCGCGCGCGCGCGTGTGTGTGTGTGTGTGTGTGTGTGTGTGTGTGTGTGTGCAGCCCTTAGTGGCTGCAAAATCCCCACTACCTGGAGAGGACCCCCCCCCCCTCCCGCTCAAGGCTATCCTTCCCTTCTCTGCCCCGGTCCCTCTCCCGGCTGACCTGGATACGTGCACGTACTCTGGGATGCTGTGCCTCCCTCTGCCAGGCTCTCTGGATCAGATGGTGGAATTTCTGCCAAGGTCAGAGGGGAGATATTGTGGGCTGCAAGGAGCTGCCTCCCACCGCCTTCGTGATGAGACAAATTAGGATTCTTGACCTTGTGTTTGACAAATGACTGGCTGATCACAAGCGCGTATTTCCACCTCCAAACCAAGCCAGAGGAAAAAAGCTTTGGGCTGCTTTTCCTGACTCCAGGAGACCAAACACGGGTTGCCGTGAGAGCAGCCTGCAAGCGGAGCTGTGGAATGTTCCAGCACCAGGGAGGAAATTTGGTTTCCTCCAAGAAACGCTGTAACACTCGAGAGGGAGTGTTCTCACCACGAAGCAGCAAGGGTTGCTGATAGCCTACACCCCCTCATACACATCTGGAGTCCCACCCCATCCATGGGTGCCCATTTTACAGAGTGGGAAGGTAGAGAGGGGCTGGCCCAAGGGTCTAGGGAAGGAAGACTGAAGGAAGGCATATTGATCAGGACTTGGCCAGAACCTCCCAGGAGGAGGAGGACACAGCAGGGGCAGTCAAAGAGCTGCTCGGCTGAGGTCCAATAGCAGTCGGCAGAATGGAGTGTTGATAACATTGGAGTCCTACAGACTGGGTTCAAATCTCCGGGTTCCCACTTCCTGCTGCGACGGTCCCAGCAAGGCACTACTACTCATTGATTTTGGGTTGTCTAGTCCCAGGCCTGACTGCCCAGCACCTATCTGAAATATCCCATTCTGAGCTGCTACCACCTCCCAGCCTGGTCGTGCTGTAGACTGCATGGGGCCCGGCGAGACTGAAACTGTAGGACGCCGTGTTCTCAGCATTAAGAACTCAGGACAGCCGAGCGGGAGGCACTCGGGAATCAGAGGCAGGCGGATCTCTGTGAGTTCGAGGCCAGCCTGGTCTGCAGAGCGAGTTCTAGGACAGGCTCCAAAGCTACACAGAGAAACCCTGTCTCAAACAAACAAACAGACAGACAGACAGACAGACAGACAGATAGACAGGTAGACAGACAGACAGACAGACAACTCAGGACAGCTGAGCACTCTCTCAGGCATGGGGCCTCCAGGCTAGGGGCTGCAGAACTCTGCACAGGGCACGGGACTTTTCTATGCAGCACTCCCGACAGCCTCAGGGCCCAACTACCCCTAGAGTCTGATGTCCTTGTCACTCCAGCCCCGTTGGCTCTCATCACTGTTCACGGACCAGCCCCACTATTCCAGCCACCATGCCCAGTGGCTGCCACTTTCATGTGGCTGCTACCCAGCCTGCCCCAGGTGGCGAGTAGCATGGGAGCAGCTCAAGGCACCACCTGCAATTAAGCTGTACGTCCTTTAAGTTATGGCTCTAATATCTTTGCTGGTAGCTCTGAGCACGGAGACACAAGATGTCAGGAGGTCAGGGGTCACACCCCCCGGGGGCTCTTAAGCCTGCTGTCCGCTCACAGTTTGGAGGTTTTAGATGAAAGGGGAAGACTCATTATTAGTTCGTTCACCAGAAGCTTGAGAATGTAGGATGCAGAATGGATCGTGACATTTGGCCTGGGGTATAGCTCAGCGGTGGAGCGCTTGTCTAGCATGCATGGGCCCTGGGTTCCATTCCAGCATGGGTTTATGAGTTTTGCAAAAGCACTCCATCCCTGAAGGTGAAAGATTGCCTCACATATATCTGCCCAAGGTAGCCCAGGTAACCAACCACTTGCCCAGTGAGGACAGATTTTGGTTTTTTTTTTTCCATCATGGTTGGTTGTTATTCCCAGCCCCTCTTCTTCAGGGCAGTGGACTGTCCCTCAGGCTGCCACTGGCTGCTCAGTGATGCTCCGGTCAAAAACCTCTGTCAAGAAGCACCACTTACACAGGCAGCCACGGGCCCCCGCATCTGGATGTGAGGAATGGAATGCTGGTCTTTGTGGTGCCACAGACATCTGAGAGGAGGGCTGAGGGTGTGTGTGCAAAGTGAGCATGAAAGGCAGAAAGCGTGGTAAGGGATTGCTGTCCACTGTTGGTGACAGAGGCGGGGACGATAGTGGCTTAAACCTGGTGGCTGTGTCTCTGACAGGGAGCACGGGGAGGTGGGGTCATCGACAACCTGTTGTTTTCTCTCTCTCTTTCCCCTTCCTTTCCGCTCCACTCTCTCCGAGACAGCGTCTTCTTTTCTTTTTTAGAGCCTAAAGCCTCTAAAAGTATATATTTTGCTGGGCTTAGTGGCGCACGCCTTTAATCCCAGCACTGAGGAGGCAGAGACAGGCTGATCACTACTGAGTTCAAGGCCAGCCTGATTTACATAGTGAGTTCCAGGCCAGCTAGGGTTATGTCGCAAGACCCTGTCTTGAAACAACCCCACACCCCAAAAGAATATATTTTATATTTTAATTTTAATTATTATTATTTGTATGTATATACATGTATATGTATAATCCATATGTTTGGGCACACACGCCATGACACACGCGTGAAGGCCAGAAGATATCCGTGTAGAGTTGGTTCTTTCTTTCCATATTTACGTGGGTGCTGAGAGTTGAAGTCAGGTGGTCAGGTTTTCTTGGCAAGTGTGTTTATTTGCCAAACCATCTCCCTGGCCCAGCCAGTTTGGAGACAAACTGAGTGAGTCCCCGGGGAGCATTCATGCTCACTGTGCTCAGAGGCCTTCTCTTCTTGGACTAGTTTCTGGGAGTGGGATAGTGAGGTGCATATTTAGCTAGGGATCTTAGTTTTCTCCTGCTACTATAACAAAACACCTGAGGCTTGTAGTTGATGTGTAATAGAAATCTATCACACACAGTTTTGGAGGCTGAGAAACACAAGATCGAAGAGTCGGGGTCCTCAGACTGCTGAGCCTTCTGGTTACATCCTCCACAGGGGATGCAGAACTCCTTCGAGGCTCTTCCATAGGTTCCAATCCCAGTCAGGAGGGTCCTGCCCTTGTGACTTAATCACTTTATAAGGGCCCTTCTTCTTCTCCTTCTTCTTCTCCTTCTCCTTCTCCTTCTCCTTC
>CABHPQ010172597.1:0-19106 GCA_902168405.1 Peromyscus aztecus | reverse complement strand
CTCCTTCTCCTTCTCCTTCTCCTTCTCCTTCTCCTCCTCCTCCTCCTCTTTCTTCTTCTTCTTTTGTTTTTTTTCGAGACAGGGTTTCTCTGAGTCATTTTGGTGCCTGTCCTGGATCTTGCTCTGTAGACCAGGCTGGCCTCGAACTCACAGAGATCCTCTTGGCTCTGCCTCCCGAGTGCTGGGATTAAAGGCATGCGCCACTGCTACCTGGCTAGGGTCTCACTTCTTAATCCTGTTCCACTGGTGGCAAATTTCACTGTGGATTTGGAAGGGGACACAGACATTTAAGCCACAGCAGTAAGAAGAGGCCGGCAGATCCTATGCTCCACCCTCCATGTTTTTGGAGATAAGATCTGGCTTCACAGGCCAGTCTGGTCTCAAACTCCTAAACGTGTGGATAAGTGCATGCATGAGTGTATGTGTGTGTGTGTGTGTGTGTGTGTGTGTGTGTGTGTGTGTGTGTGTAGGCCAGAGGTCAATGTTGGGCGTCTTCCTCAATGCTCTTCACCTTACATTTTGAGACAGGACATCTCGCTGAACCTGGAACTCACCGATTTGGCTAGACTGGTTGCCCAGTGGCCCTAGGGATCCTTGAGTCTCTGCCTTCCCAATCGTGGGATTACAGGCACATAATGTTCTGCCTGTACTTCACATGGGTGCTGGGGACTCGAACTCAGGTCCGTATGCTTGTATAGCGAACACTTCACTGTCTAAGCCATCTCCCCTGTGCCAGCGATTCTTTATGTGTGACACTGGCCCCTTGTCAGGCGTATTGTTGGGATGTTTAGTCTGAATCTATGAATTGACTGCCTTCCTTCCTTTCTTTTGGCTAATCGTATCTTCTTCATTTGAATTAAACCTAATGTATACTTTTCTTCTTTCCTTGGTAATGCGTTTGGTGTCCTGGTTAAAAAGGCTTTGCTGGCCATAGCGGTCATAGCAAGTCCACCTGGCCTCACCCTCTCACCCCACCCAATTACTGTACCACCCCATTACCCATGATCCCACGACCCCATGATCCTGTCATTCTATCACCCCATCTCTCCATCACCCCGTCTGGATGTGCTCCCTGCCCTGTCTCCTAGATCCACATCCTGATCCTGTGTCTCCTGAGAAGGGGGCCGAATAGGAGGGGAGATCTGCCATGGAGTGAGAACCTAGGGCTTAGATTAGTGACCAGCTAGCGCAGGGGACTGTCCCCCAACCCCTTCCTTCCCCTGGAGGATTTGGGTTTATGCTGGGCCGCAAGATTAAAGCCAAAGAGATTAAAAGATTACCTCAGGCTGGGAAGGCAGATTCTGCCCTTTTGCTCCTGGGGGCAGTGGAGGTGAGGTGGGGGTGAGCATGAAGTGTCCCTCCACTCCCAGAGAACCTCCCCCTACCTGCTGAGAAGCCCTGCCCTGGGAGGCTGATGGCCGGGCCACCACCCCCCTCACCCTACATGGCCTTGGGCATAGCTTCCTATTTTGGGTTATAGAGTGGGTGGGGAGCTGAGCTGGCTCCGTGAGCATGTATGTGGGCTTTAGAGGCTCTCGGAGTGTGGCCCTATTACCAGCATCAGCCAGGGGTTTGCTGGGGAAGGGCTAAGGGCAGCAACCTGGATTTTAAAGGCCCCGAGAGAGGCTGACTTGTGAGGACCTGTGCCTTTTTTTTTTTTAAAATGGTGGCAGTGGGTATGTTCTTAGAGCCTTCGACTCTGCTTCCCATGATGCCTCCATTCATTTGCACCCAGGACCTATTACCCGGCTCTGTTCACAGGGGACGAGAACCAGAGAGGTAAAGCTGCTTGCTCAGGGTGACACAGCTAAGGCTTGAGGCTGAGTCACTCTCCGTTGCTGCTCCATAGGGCTTCCAAGTCCCCACGCCGTCAGCCGTTCCAAAGTGTGGGCAGCTGCCTCAGACTGACTGACTGCTCAGGGCCCCTGGGTTCGCAAAGCCCCTTTCCTGGTCACAAGCCCAGGACCCTGTGAAACTTGCAGTGGCCGTGAAGGGCCCCTCACTGTCTGCGGCTCCACAGCACTGCTGTGCTCGGAACCTGGCCTGGGGACTGTTTGCTGCTGAGCAGTTCTGAGGCCCAGGGCCAGGGACTCATGGGGGGAGACACGCCCACATCTCAGTTCATTTCTCCCTCACTATTTAATGATCTCAGCAGAGCGCGGAGACTGGCAGACAGCTGGGCGCAGAGGGGAGGGACGGAGGGAGAGGAAACCTGTCCATCAATTTAACGGTCCTCTCTGCCAACCCCTCCTGCCACCGGGGATGCTGAACCCCATCCCCTAAACGCTGGAAAGTGATCAAAGGAGCAGCCATGGCTGGGACGAGGGTCTGATTTATGGACCGTGCCGGGGAGCCAGCACAGCAGTGGGAGAAGTCATCCATCAGGGCTTTCTAGAGAGCAGGGAGGCCGCCGCCAGTTTCTCTGCCTGCCCTGCCTGTACCCCCACCAGGCCACCACCCTGCCTGCTGGATTGGGGCTTTCTCCAGAGCCCCTGACATCCCCTTCTCTTCTCCAGTTTCCTCCAGTTTGTAGTCCCTTGGCACTACTGAGCAGTGCTAGGGGGAGGAGGGAAGACCCCTGGGCATGACCTTGGGCAGGTTCCCTCTCTGGGCTTCAGTTTGTTAGGTGCAGACCTCAGCCCGGCCCAGCCAGCTTCCCAGGGTGTTGTGAGCACAGTTGGCTGTGAGTTAAGAGGGGACAAGTATGAGGTTGGAATGGGGACCCCATCCCTTACTGTTGTGATCCTGGGTGTGCTAGGGCACTAGGAGGCTGTGGACCTGCGTGTGTGTGTGTGTGTGTGTGTGTGTGTGTGTGTGTGTGTGTGTGTTGCATATCATGCCTCTGTGGTGTGCAAGCATGTCTAACCTGTGCTAATGTACAAGTCTGTAGTAGCCACTACCGTTGCAAGCATGGGGGGCACTTCAGCACACGGGTGTGCACCTGTGTTGACAGCCCTTTGTGGCTCCGATGCTCCCCCCCCCACTCCCTCTAGCTGGGTGGGGGTGGGGCGTGGCTGGTTCTCATGCCCAGGCCCCATCCAGCTGGTTATTTATTGATTAATTCTGCTGCCAGCTGATGGATGCCGAGCCTGTGCCAGGCACAGGCCCTCATCTGATTTACATAATTAAAAACCGTCTCTAACAGAGCCAGGCTTCACCCACCAACCGAGTGCTCCGGCACAATGACAGGCTGAGCCTGCACCCCCGCACCCCTCTCTCGGCACCCCCAGGCCTCCTGATCGCACCAAGCCCCCAGCCTTGCAGCCATAGTCCAAGCCTAAGGGAAAAGGGTGGCGCTCAGGGCTCCTGCCGTCTCTGCATGGAGATCGTTAGTCTATGGTTCCATGGTTCGCTGACAGAGAGACCCAGACTATCAGATTCAGCGGCTATCCTCCCAGGATGTGATTTTTCAAGAGTCTATTACTCTGTGACAAAGAGGAGACATGTTTGCTCTCAGCTGCCGCCGGGCTCCGACAAGGCAGGGCTGCAATCCTGGGCACAGCTTTCTGCAGCTACTGGGGGACGCCAGCCATTGCCACATGGAGGAAATTTGTCTTTCACGGGGTTGGGGAGGAGACTGTGGGACTCCCCAGAGACACCCTGGGACTTGGAGAGACCTTGGATCCAGCGCCCGTGAGATGTCAACCCCCACCCCCACCCCAGGTCTCCTTCAGTGACCTCAGAGCAGGGTCTGGAGTTTAGAGACACAGCTTGGGGGTCATGAGTGTGGATTCTTCTGCTTCCCAGCTGTGTGTTCCCGGGGAAGCTGCTCAGCCTCTCTGGGCTCACCTATAAAAGAGAGGTTGCTATAAGGATTCAGTGCTAACCCCGGGAAGGGCTCAGTGAGCAGCAGTTCCTCGGCACCGGTTCCCGGTGCTGTAAGCCAGCCATCAAAAGGACAGGTTTTGCAGAAGAGGGCTTATTCATGAACTGGTCAAACTGAAGGAGGTGGGAGGCTCAAATCATCTCCCTGAGGGTCAAGTTTTGGGGTGCTTAGGGGGTTTATGGTGGTGTATGGTGGTCTATGGTGAAGTATGTGAGAAGCAACAGGAGTGTGGAGAAAATGACATCATGGCCACTCTGCGCCTGCAGACTTAAACTCCCTTGCTCTCCTCCTAAACTGCATATTCAGAAATTGGTGCCGTTGTCTTGCCCTGAGGGTGGTGTCTTGGGTGTTCTGACGCTGAAGGGTCACCGGTGGGGACTCTTGGCTAAGGGAAGGGCCCGTGGTGATTTCACCTGGTCTCCTCCCTCCAGGGCCTGAAGCAACTTTGTCACAGTCCTGCTGTGACCCACATGTCTGAAGTGCTGACCGCAGCCAGGCAAGCTTTACAGCTTCAGCAAGGGAGCTGGGAGTACTCCTGCATTTCATGGGCGAGCTGGTCAGACATACAGGCGTGAGCCCAGGGAAGCTGGACTTCCTCTCTCCTCAGGGCCTGCGCCTGGCTTTGGCATAGTGCAGGGATGTTTGTTGAAGGAATGAATGTCTCTTTTTCCTTTCAGAGACAATCCCAGGCATTCAGGTAGGAGCCTAGAACTCACGAACTTCCTCTGGTGGGTTCCCAGCTCTTGTTCCTTACCCTTACCTCTGACAGCCTGTCCCCCGCTTCCTCTCCATTTCCACTGCCCTATCCATACTCCTTGGCAGGAAATCCTGGCCCTCCTAGCTGCTGTACCCTCCCCAATTTTCTGGGGGTCATAGCTACCTGACCCCGTATTTACCATGGAGGCCTTGATGTGAACTCACAGGCCCCATCCCATGGGACGTCAGCAAGCAATGCTGTGAGTCTGTCTTGGTGTCAAAGTTGCCTTGGCCCCTCAGTACTCCCAGAACCAAAGCCTCCACAGCAGCGTGTCTACAACCTGTGACATGTCCAGCCGCCCAGAGACACAGGGAACCCACATGAGCCTCCAACCTGCAGGTACCAGGCATGCACATGGTACACATTTATACATGCAGGCAAAATGCTCATACACATGAAGCAAAAGATACATTAAAAATTAAAAAAGTTGGGGCTGGAGAGATGACTTAGCGGTTAAGAGCACTGGCTGCTCTTCCAGAAGTCCTGAGTTCAATTCCCAGCAGCCACATGGTGGCTCACAACCACCTATAGTGATGCCCTATCCTGTCTGAGGTCCTCTTCCGTCACGCAGGCATAGATGCAAATAGAGCACCCATATGCATAAATAAATAAATCTTTTAAAAAATAAAAATATTGAATGTAGAGGGCTGTTGAGATGGCTCAGGGGGCAAGGGCGCTTGCTGCCAAGCCTGATGACCTGAGTTCGATCCCCAGGACTTACATGGTGAAAGTCCCGAGAACTGACTCCTGCAAATTGTCCTCTGACTGCTATCTATGCGCCACGGTGTGCATGTTTGTGAGTGTGTGCACACTCGTGTGCGCAAGCGCGTGCGTGCACGCGCGCGCGCGCGCGCGCACACACACACACAATGAGTAAATGTAATAATAATAAAAAAAAAACTTTAGAAGTTGAAGGTAGAGTGACTGTGTGACCCGCTCTTCCAGTCCTAGGGACACACTTGAGAAACCGAGAGGACCCAAACCAAGCTCTGCATGTTCCAGCCTCATTCACAACAGCCAAACACAGGAGAGCAGCTGCGTGGCCGTCAGCCTCGAGGAGGAGAGAGACGCTAATGTGTGCAATCCTGGCGAACCTTAAACACGTTGAATGAGAGGAACCACAGGAGGGGCAAATGTGTATTTCCACTCACAGAAGGTCCCCAGGAAGGTCAAATTCACACATGGAGAGAATTGCTGTGGCTGGGGGGTTCTTAACTAGTGGGCACAGGCTTTCCTTTGGGGCTGATGCAAAGCTGTGGAAATGACAGTGGAGACGGTAGCTGGTGATGTGAGTGAGCCGCATGACACTGAGCTGAACGCTTACAAATGCTAGACCAGTGGGTTCCTATTGTTTAATGTTGTACCATGCTTTCACATATGGCTCTACAGGGGCTGGAGAGGGGTGCTTCAGGAACGTGCGTGCCACGCAAACATGAGGAGCAGAGCTCAGACCCTTGGCGCCCATGTTGTTTGGTGTGCCTATCATCCCAGTCCTGAGAGGTGGGACAGGAAGATCGCTGGGGCTCATCGGCCAGGCAGTTTAGCCAAATGGGGGAGCTCCAGCTTCAGCAAGAGACCTTGCCTCAAAACATAAAAGGTGGGGAGTGACTGAAGATCTTTTATGTGCACGTGTGCACACAGATGTGCACACACACACACACACGTAACCACACACAAATAGTTTTGTAGGACTCAAAGGGATGATTCTTTTATGTGTGTGTGTGTATGTGTTACATGTATTTATATGGACATACATGCTCAAGGGTGCATGTGTGTGGAGACAGAGGATGTCCTTAGCTGCTATTCCTTAGGCACCTTTTCCTCTTTTTAAAGCAGGGTCTCTCATTGGCCTGGAACTCACCAAATAGTGTAGCATGAATTGCTGAACAGTCTTTTAATAAAAAAAACCTGGAGCCAGATATTGGGGTAAATGCTGAGAGATCAGAGAAACCAAGGAACAAGCCACTGCCACATCTCATTTCGCCAACTCCACAAATCCTCTGTTGGAAAGCCTCTGAGTCCTCAGCCAAAAGGGTCCTCAGCTGAAAAACTTTTAGTTCCTGTCTCCTCACGCCGTATAGACCTTCCTCCGCCCAGCCATATCACTTCCTTTTTAGTGCTGGGATTAAAGGCATGTGTGCTTCCCAAGCAAAGGCTGGGATTAAAGGTGTGTGTCACCACTGCCTGATTCTGTTTCTCTCCTAGACTGAGTCAATCTCATGTAGTCCAGGGTGGCTTTGAATTCACAGAGATCTGGATGGATCTCTGCCTCCCGAGTGCTAGGATTAAAGGTGTGTGTCACCACTGCCTGGCCTCTATGTTTAATCTAGTGGCTTGGTCTGTTCTCTGATCTTCAGGCAAATTTTATTAAGGTACACAATATATCACCACAAAATAGAATAGGCTGGCTGGTCATGGAGCCCCAGAGATCTTCCCGTTTCCATCTCCCCAGGGCTGGATGGGGTGCTGACCGGACTCAGGTTCTCACACTAGTCTGACAAACGCTTTACCACCTGTACCAACTGCCCAGCCCTCAAAGGGGTGACTCTGTTTCTACTCATTTTGTTTGTTGTGGCTCTTGTCTGTTACTCACTAAGCCTCCTGGAGCCGGTGGGGGGGCACACAGTGGGCTCTCTTTCCTCTGTGGAGTGCTTTACAGGGGTATCAATGTTGAGATCTGAGGTTGGTGACCAATGTGCCAGCTGCCTTCTTCACCTTTACAAGATTAAAGCAATAAATGCATTTATTTAATTTTGTGTATAAGTGTTTTGCATGTGTGTGTGTGTGTGTGTGTGTGTGTACAACATGTTTGTGCCTGGTCCCTGTGGAGGTCAGAAGAGGTAATCAAATCCCCTGGAAATGGAGTTTTGGGTGGTTGTGGGCACATGGGTGCTGGGAACCGAACTTGGGTCCTCTGTAAGAACAGCAAATACTCTTAACCACCGAGCCATCTCTCCAGTTTCCTTCCTTCACCTCTAATCTCACCAAGTCAAGGGGCTGAAGCTGTGGCTGGGTGCGTGCAGGTGCCTGGCATCTGCAGTGATTGGCATCCTGGGCTTTGGGGACTGGACGCAGCTCCTGGGATGACATAGAAGGGATTTCTCAGGGTGGCCTCCTTCCTTGTGTGCGGAGTTCTCAGGAGCTGGCACATGGCAGGCCACTGGGAAGCCTCACTTGGGTTGCTTTCATGCTGGAGAGAATGCCTGCTTGTTGGCTGTGGCTGGCACTCAGCTGTGGTTTTTAATATGCTCGTCACTGTGTCATCGATTTCTCCCTCTGAGCAGCGGAGAGAAACATCAAGGAGCAGTTCAGAGTAGGCCTCGCGGGGATCAAGAAGTCCGCCCCGTGGTCTGGTTTCCTGACATCTTGGCATCGTTTTATGGAATGCAGGGATTATATCTGGGATCCAAGGAGACAAGCAGATTGTTCAAGGTGCCGAGAGGACAGGGTGCTGAGGCGCACCGCTCCAAATCAAAGTGGCTTTCCATGGCATTACTGTGTCACGGAGAAGGACTTTTTAAGTTGTTCCTCCCACATCTCCAGACGCACCAACATTCAGCCGTTCTGTGGTGCTTCATTTATGAAGCACCCCCGAAAGGCTAGGCTCTAGACACAGCGCTGTTCTGAGGTGGGTCTTTGGGGGAACTGCCTGATCCCGAGGACTCTGACCTTATCTCCAGGTGGTGCACTAATGTCTTCATAATTTGAGGACATTATTGGGGGGTGGGAGGCAGAGGTGGGGCCTATTTGGAGGAAGTAGGTCACTGGGGTGTGTCTTTGAAGGATGCACCTTGGCTCCACCCCTTCCCCTTTTCTCTTCTGCTTTTTGGCGACCACAAGGCAAGATGCCTTCCCCTCACGCTCCTGTTGTTACCACGGTGCGAGGTCACCCGGGGCTCAAGGGAAGATGGGAGCCAAGGTGGAAGGTTTGGGTGCAGAGGTGTGCAGCTGCTGCTGGAGGCTGCTTTCCTCACATGACTGGAAACACTGGGTGGGATGATGTGGCTGTCCCGCTGGCTGCAGCACTTGGCCGGAGGGGGAGACCAGGAGATGGCGGGGGAAATGTTCTCCACCTGTGTGGGCTTCTGACTTGGTAGAAAAGGAAACCCTGGGGCTGAGGAGATGCTCTGTGGGTAAGGATGCTCGCTGTGCAGGCTTGAGGACCTGGGTTCAGACGCCCAGCGTGTAAAAAGCTGGTGTGGTGGTGTCCATCTGTCACCCAGCCCTATGGTGGGGGGGTGGAGACAGGATGCTAGGACTTGTGGCTCTCCTAGCTTAGTGCCACATTCAGTGAGAGACCCTGTCTCTCAAGGGAATAAGGTGGAGAGTGAGAAAGCAGGACCCCTGATGCCCTTCTCTGTCACACCTGCACACCTGCATGCATGGACACACACACACACACACACACACACAATTTTGCCACTAGCATAACCTGTTCACTCCGGTGTGTCCCTGCAGTAGACTTCTGTGTCTGGCTTTTCGACACATCAAGCCACTTGGATGCACACCTCTGGTTTGGTCTCTTTCCTGCCATCAGTCACAGAGACCGTCAGTTTTACACCCGAGGCCTTCATTCTATACTTTCTGTTGAAGGTCTCCTGTGGGACACTTTTCTTTTTTTTTTTTTTTTTGAGAAAAGATAAAAATTGAAAGGCTCCCAGACACACATGACATGGGGCCTGAGCCAGTCACAGATGTCATGCCTCTCTCTCAGTGGCTTATGACGGCTTCCTATGCTTGTGTTTTCTCTTTGCTTGTGTAAAATCTAAAAAAGCCAGGCTCAGGACATGCCTGTGGTACTGAAGACTCTCCCCTGGGCCACACGCTTAGCCCCAATCCCCCAATTTTAAAAATTCCTGTTGAGGAATGGGGTCTCTGTCCCTTCCCTTTACTTCCGTCTGGATAGCCAGTAGAAAGCAGAGGAAGTACCAGGCAGGGTGACTTACACCTGTCACCCAGGGCACAGGAGTCTGAGGCTGGAGAATTGCCATGAGTTAGAGGCTAGGCTGGACTACATAGGTCCCAACAAAACCAAACAACCCGAACCAGTGCAAGTGTCTTCTGGCCTCTGAAGCCACACTTCTCGGCCTGCTCTCTGGGGGTGCCCAACGGGGAGGCCTCTGTCTGTACAAAACCTCATTTCGTTCTCTGCCATCCTGTGGGTAGGACATTGCCAGCTCTGGCAAGCCCACTGGTCAACGGTGGGCAGCTAATGCCATTGTGTGCCTGAGCTGTCCTGGATGCCCAACCCAGCTGAGCTATCAGGTGGTGGCAACTCCAGCTGACAGCCTGGGGCCACACATTGCCAAGCTAAACTCTTCCAGAAGTATGACTCAAAATGGGGAAGTGGGATAAAAATGGTTGGTTCTATCTATCTGTCTATCTGTCTATCTATCTATCTATCTGTCTGTCTGTCTATCTATCTATCTTCTATCTATCTATCTATCTATCTATCTATCTATCTATCTATCATCTGTCTATCAGTCTATCTTCTATCTATCTATCTATCTATCTATCTATCTATCTATCTATCTATCTATCATCTATCTATCTATCTATCTATCTATCTATCTATCTATCTATCTATCATCTACCTACCTACCTATCTCCCCTCTCTCCCTATCAATCATCTATCCATCCATCTATCATTTATCTATCAATCTATCTTTCACCCATCTGTCTATCCATTTTGAAACACGAGAGTCTCTCATGGTGAATACCAGCAGGCATGAACTCCCTGAGTTTCCATTATGTCAGAGAGACGAGGCTGCCTGCACACGGCTCACACAGTCAGGGAAGGATGAAGGGTCCTGACAGTCCACCTCTGAGATTGGTAAGGGAGGACACAGGTAAGGCTGGCACACAGGAGGTTCACTTACTCCACCCTGCAAAGGGGAGCCTGCTTCCTTTGCAGACCACAGTCCACCACCAGGGACCCAGCGAGGAAAGCCTCACATCTTACAGTTCAACACAATGGTGAGGCAACCTATGCCTGCAACTCAGAACACTGGAGGTGGAGGCAGGAGGATTGGGAGTTTAGGCTCATCCATGGTTACATGGTGAGTTTGAGACCAACCTGGGCTACACGAAGATATGTCTTAAAAAAGCCAAAAGATTAAAAAATATTACAGACAAATAAAGGGCTAAGTGAATAAATGTGCATTTGAAGGGTTTTAGATTAGGCATGGCTCTGCAGCAGAACACTTGCCCACCAGGCTTGAACCCTGGGGGTTCAATTCCCTAGAGCACACATGCACACACACACACACACACACACACACACACACACACACACACACACGAATGAGAGAAAAAGACACCGGTTCTAATTTTTCATTTTATGTTTGGAAAAGAAAAAAAGGAACCAGTGGATGAAATTCTAACGAGGCTTCTCCTTTCATATAAAACATCCAAACTGTGGGTGGACAGGAGGTTTGAAAGCCCTTGGGGAAGCCCGGCCGCTGACTCCATGACATCTTGAACCTCGGTGCTCAGAGCTTCCTGGCAAAGATATTAGAGCCATAAACTTAAAGGACACACAGCTTAATTGTAGGCAGCACCTTGGGCTGCTCTCGTGCCTCCTGCCACTTGGGGCAGGATGTGGAACAGCCACATGAAAGCGGCAGCCACTGGGTATGGAGGCTGGAGCAGCAGGGCCGGCCTGGGAATGGTGATGGAGGCCAGTGGGGCTGTGGGGTAGCACAGGCTTCGGACAGTAGGAGTAGGCGAGCCCTAAGATTGGGCAGGGAAGCACAGACAAGCCCCGTGCCCTGTGCAGAGTTCTGCAGCCCCCAGCCTGGAGGCCCCGTGCTTGGGTGAGGCTTAGCCGAGGATGTCCTGAGTTCTTAATGCTGTGGACACGGGATTCCACAGTTTCAGTTTCACTTAGCCTCACGGTCTGTAAGGGGCACAGGCTAGGAGGTGGCGCTGGCTACAGGGGTACCGGGTGGCCAGGGTCCGGTGGGTACAGGGTGGCCAAGCTTGGACCTGGAAAATCTGCCATGAGTTTGGGGAGTAACGACTTTGTTGAGACCACTGTGTTGGGAAGTAGGAACCCGGGGATTTGAACCCAGGCTGTGGCTCTCTGGAGCTTGAGATCACTGGCCCCTACACTGTGCCCCCTTTCTCCAGCTCAGTTCAGCTTGCCAGTCCCTCTTTCTGCCAGTCCCTGTTTCTGCCAGTCTCCTTCCGAAGGCCCTTGTACCAGTTCTGTCTCCTTTCCCAGCTAAGCTTGGCAATACCTTCTGTGGCTTCCTAGCGTCCAGGTCAATCTTCACAGGGTCTTGTCCCCTAAGAGGTTTGGGTTCAGTCTTCATGGACACTCCATGGCACAGCTGTGTCACCCTCCTGTCCCTAGAGCTCGGGACCCACCTCGCTTTCCCCGCCTACAACACTACTCTCTATTCCCAGTTTCCCTATGAAGTGGAGGGAGGTCCCACCTTAACCAGGCGACCACGGAGGACAGCAGTGAGGGACATTATTTACTCACAGACCTGTGTTGTTGGTCACCCCTACTGTCCAGCTCTGTTCTGTCCACTGCAGTCCAGACGGATGACAAAGAGGACTGACAAACTCAGACAGAGGGACATTCCACGGTTTACCTGGCCGGTCCCTCACAACTTCAAGGCCACAAAACATAAGAAACTGTCACAGGGCCCAGGGGACAGGGTGACTAAACGCAGTGTGGTGTCCTGGGTCAGACCTGGAACAGAAGACAAAGCGCGGGGTGAGTAACAAGCGGAGGTGGGGGGTGGGGTGGTCACACAAGGGGACTATGGGTAACAGTGATGTATAAGTGGGAATTCCGATGGGCGGCAGGGACAGGGGTCCAGCGGGCGTCCAGCTGGCCACTGGGTTTGTCACTGAGTAACTGGGTGGCAGCCACAAAGGTGGCAGCCACATTCTCTAGCTGGGGGGAATGCTCAGCTACTCACCCACCTACAGAGATCTTCAGACAGACACTGGAAGACGGAGAGAATGTCAGAAAGCCAACGAAGGCCCTGGGGAATGACTGGGTGTGAGTGGGGCTAGGGATGAGACTCCGGTAAAACATGAAGCCCTGGGCCATGCTCCGTCAGCAAAAAGCCCTGTATGAACCAGGCCGCCCCTTCCCTGTGTGACCGCGGTGGCATCGCTTAACATCTCTGAGCCACACGAAGAAAGCGGGACTGGTTTTGCAATCTGCGCAGGATGCTTTCTGTTGCGCACAGGGACTTTGGTTCTTGTGACGTGCTTGGGCCAGAGCCTAGGAGAGAGGGAATGCCTCTGTGACTAGCTAGTGTTACTGTCTGAGGTGGAGCGTGGCCAATGGCTGCGGGAGGCTCCTGGCGCCAAGGAAAGGAATGGGCGCTTGAACGTGTGGATTCACTAGGAGCCTGGAAAGGTTTTACTTATTTGTTTATGTAAATGGTTACATTTTAGTTAACTGTGCCGTGTGTATGTGCCTGTGTGCCACAGTGTGCGGAGTGTGGAGGTCAGAGGCCAAATGTGGGAGTCATTGGTCGTCTCCTTCTACCCTGTGGAGTCCTGGGGATTGAACTCAGGTCATCGGGGTTGGCTGCAAGCGCTTTCTCACTTGCCGAGCCATCTTGTCAGCCCGAGTTTGGGTGTTCTTCAGCAGAGAAAGAAGCCGAAGAAATCAGCCACTCAGCACTTTTCCGATCCCCGAGGCACCTGGGGCCGGAGCCAGCAGCGGGTCAGTGGTCACAAGCCTGGCCACAAAGCCAGTGACCTCCAGTTCCCTGGAGACCCTGACTGCCCCAGTTCCAGGCCGGAGAGAAAAGTGGGGAGTGCCACCGTCCCCAGCCTCCAGGCACACAGATAGATGGCCTAATAACACAGGCTGGCTGGACCTGTGACCTGGCTCGAAGTGGACCTCCTTCAGTGGATGGAGCTCCCGTGGGACCCAGGGCATCAGTGTTGTAGGTCCTGTGCGGAGGGCTCAGGCAATGGTGGCAAGTACTGGGATGTCAGCACCGGGGATGGACAGCCTTGGCCCTCAAACAGCATGTATCAGGTCAGTTCAGAGCCCAGCTTCCTGTCCCCACAGCCAGCTCTTTCTGGGAGGTCTTTTGAGGGAGAGGTGGGTTGCCATGGGGTCCTTAGTACCCTGCAGATGTCCTTTCTGTAGGAGTGTTCAGGGGAGGGCTGATGGACAGTCTCAATCTAACATGTGCACCATCAGGGGGCCTCTCATCAGGGCACTCTCTCCCCAGCACCCCCTCTGTACCTGGCTGGGGCACTGATCTGGGTCACATGTGGACTTGCTTGCATTCTGCGTGTACCACCGAGGACACTCCTGTGCTCTCCCTGTCCTGGGGCTCATTGCAGGGAAGCAGCCTGGCAACTTTAACATCCAGTAACTTCAGCCTCAGCCCAGGCAAGCAGGGGGCGATCTGCACCCCTACTGCGGCTCACTCTGAAACAGGCTCTTTGAGTCAGATGGCCCACTCCAGGAGACAGAATGTGGCACTGGCCTCTGCCCTGTCAGCGCCTCCCCTTGGGGCCGTATCCCTGACCTCCTTCACTCTTGCTAGGTTCATGAGGAACTTCATGATCGTTCCTGTCAGTTCCAAGGCTGCTCTTGAACCAGAGACCGCAGATTCCCAGAATCCACCTCTCCTGTGATGGAGATCAAATGAATGCTTGCTAACCCCTGGCTATCTTCTTCTTGTCTATCTGGACACAGAGCTTAGAACTTCCTCGGGTTCCCCTGGTGTCAGACATCAGACCCACTGGCCTTGGGACGACGGCCTGATGGAATCTTTTTCCTAGAACCCACACCCTGTGGAGAGAGAGCCAGTGCGGCCCTGACCATGGTGTCATCTGGGGACAGGTTATGAGAGTCATCCTGGCTTCTGCCTTTGTCTGTGGGGGAAACAGTCACTGTGTCATGAGGGTGCACATGTAGTCTTACAGGGACAAGGGGCCAAGCCCCCCCACCCCACCTCTCAGCCTACACTTGTCATCCATAGCCAGCATCATGAAGCGGGTCCCCAGCCTTGGCCTCAGAGGATGGCCTTATGAGAACATACTCCTCCCTCTTACTCTGGACCCCAGAACCTGAGTGGCAAGCTTGATTTTTGTCTTTGCTGATTTCAGCTGTGGAGTTGGGAGATAATTCATTACACGACAGAGGATGGATATGGCCAGCAGACAGGCTTTCCTGAAGGAAGCAGGGCAGGGAAGGTGGGGAGGGGATGGGACAGGGAGGGAGCTTAGCCTCCCAGGCCCTCCCATCTTCATTCTCTTCCCCTTAGTGAGTCTCCCCAGCCAGCCTTCAAGGTCTCTCATCCTTCTTAGGACCCGGAAGCATTTGATCCCTAACCCTGGCCTTCAACCTTGCTTCCTGGCCCTGTCACAGTGTCCCGGAAAACAAGACTTCCTATCTGAGGACCCCTTGCTGAGAAGGCTTCTCTGTCTCCTGCACTCGCCTCTTCCTGCTCCATGCCGCTTGGGGGAGGGCATCCACGTTGCGCACAAGATGGGGTGTTCTCCTAAACTCACATGTGCTCTCTAGTCTCTGCCTCTCATTCCGGGTTCCTCTCCAGTGAGTCAAGCATTCTGCCCCAGCGCCGGAGGCCCAACAGGAAGGAGTGTGACACCTTATACCCGGTGTGCATGTATCTGTGATTTGAGAATCGCTTAGCCTAATTTCTTAGCATCGACTCAAAATGGCACGAAAATCAAGTGATAGAGAATTCACGTATGTCTGAAGGGCGCATCTGCTTTGCAGCTAAGCGCACATGGTAGGCGGCACACTCCCACGACTCCCTTCCCCCCGTTTTCCAAGGCCCCCAAAGAAGACCTTGGTTGGGCGGGATGTCCTCATGATGTGGCCAAGTTAGCGGGGTCATTAGAATGTGAGCCCTGTTTGGTCAACTCAGTAATGGAGCGCACTTTGCTGGTGGGCTGTGGGGACCACTGCTCAGCATCATAACAAGAGCCCAAGGTGGGTGGAGGTCTGGGATGTAAGACAGGGATCTAGGCAGCTGGAAGTGCCCACTGTGTTAGTTTGGACACTGGGATTCTGGAACGGTTCCCATACAGCTGTTCCTTCTGCCCACGTATCGCTCCACCTGTGAGCTGTTAAGCTCAGCTTGGGGGAGGGGCACCTTGATTCATATCCCATTAAGACTGCCCGTGGCTGTGGGGAGACAAGGAACTGGGGTGTTATGGGAAGAGGGAGAGAGGCTGGTTGCCTAAAAGACAAGCCCTTAATGGCCATTTTTATAGCCTGTTAATTACACTGACATAGGAAAAGAGCGTTGGGCTCCTGGAGAGAGGTGTTCAAGCGAGGCGTGAATTGGGGAAGGGCCACAGACAAGAATGATCGGATCGGGGAGGGCCTCGGCAGGGGACAAGACAGGAGTGACAGACAGCGTGATGTGATGGATGCTGTCACTACGGCCTCCAGAATGTTCTGGGGACGGAAGAAGGAAGAAGTAACAGAACCAGCTCAGCAGAGGTCATCAGGGTTCATGGGGGAGGTGGGCCTTGAATGGTGCCCTGTGCTGGAGAGATTGGCAGGAGGCAGGCAGGGAGGCTTGGAGGTGCTTTCAGGCGAAGGACAAAGTCTGGGCTGAGAGATTCACGGCATTCTCTGGAAAGGGCTGACCTTGTGCTGCCGGTTCCTAGAGCATGTGCTGGTGCTGGGAGAGATGCTGAGGGGGATGCCAGCTGCCAGGACCAACGAGGGTGTCTTAGCTAGGGCTTCTATTGCTGTGATGAAACACCATGACCAAAAGAAAGTTGGGGAGGAAAGGGCTTATTATTTTACTCACATTTCCGTATAACCCCTCCCCATCAAAAGCAGTGAGGGCAGGAACCCAAACAGGGCAGGAGCCTGGAGGCAGGAGCTGAAGCAGAGGCCATGGAGGGTGCTGCTTACCGACTTGCTCAACATGGCTTGCTCAGCCAGCTTTCTAGAACCCAGGATGACCAGCCCGGGGTGGCCCCACCCACAATGGGCTGGGCCTTCCCCCATCAATCACTAGGAAAATGTCGAGATCTTACGGAGGCATTTTCTCAATTGAGATCCTCTCCTTTCAGATAGCTCTGTCTGGTGTCATTGCCATAAAACTAGCCTGCCCAGAGAGCCAAGTGGGGAGCCTGTGTTTCATTCCCTAGAAGAGAAGATCCAGTGTATGCCTCAGCAGCCACACCTGAGGTAGACATCTTCAGCTGATCCTGACACTTCATACAGAGCGAGCACCTAGGCAGCTGGTGCCAATCTCCTGGCGATGTTGAGAACACGTCTGCATGCCTGCCTGGGCTCTGGGCCACCTCTGGAGGGTTTAAACAGACGAGAACAGTAGGAAGGACTGTTATAGAAGACTGCGTGAAGAATGGAAAGGCCTGGCCTAGACCTGGAACGTGCTAATGCCCACCTTTGCCTCCCCCCACCCCCATGACCTTGTGTTCAGGATCCTGGTGCACACACACACACACACATACACACACACACTGAGTTCTCTCTCTAGGCTTTTTTCCCCCCTTTAAACCAGGAGGTTGCTGTGTACCCAAATCTTCACTAACATGGTAGCCACAAGCCACACGTGGCCGTTTAAGATCAATCAAAATAAAAAAGATAAGTGAATTCTGCCGTTGTAGAAGCCGTGATTTTAACCACACAATGGCCACATGAGGTTAGCGGCTACTTAAATCATTTCCACCATGACAGAAAGGTACAGTGGACAGTGCTGGTGTAGAGAAAGCCCAGTCCGGGATCCAGATGGTGTGGTCCACAATGACCCCCAGTCCAGGCCCACCCCATCATCTTCCGTGTGGTGCAACAACGGAGCTCAGAGAGGGAAACTGGCAACAGTTTCTGTGCTCTACGGGGGGGGGGGGGGGGCAGTCTTCAAGTGGGGGGAATATGGGAATGATGAAAGCTCAAAACCACCGCCCGAGTGAGTCTAGCCGGCTCTGCAGGGTCCAGGAAAGAAGGGGGTGTCCAAACAAGGACGCACTGCCTTCAGGACTGGCCAGGACTTACCCATTTCCTGCAGGAGCGAACTGAGGCTGGGGTGGGGTGGCTCTCACTCTGGAGAACTCATACAGATGGGACCAGAAAGGTTACTTTGCCTGGTGCTCCCTGAGGTCTTTGCTTGGTAGGCCTCTCCCCGTGCTCACACACCTCAGGACACGCGAGCCAGAGGGCGTACTCTGCAGTTGCGCATCAGATCCGCCAGAGGGCGCAGGGGCAGCTGTCTCTGCCAGAAGTGGGCCTGGAGTTGGGGACCGCTCTACTGGAGCGGGACCCAGCCCGGCGCCCAGGCCCAGCCCCGGGTGGGGAACCCTGAGCTCTTCCGATCTCTCTTCGGGGAAGGGGATTAGATTAGAGGGCGGAGGCAGCATAATGGCTTCCTTGGGTCTGCAAAGAGGGACCTGAGGATAGGTAGGTAGGAGTGTGCCTGCCAGCCAAAGATAAAGGTTTGGGGGCCAGAGGTGAGGCATCCAACAGTCTCTCTGTACCGTGACACAAGAGGTGGCCTGCGTCTCAGCGCTTGTCTACCCTTCTGGTCCTATCCTGAGCCTCTTTCCTGTCCTCAGATGACAAGAAGGAGGTGTTTTTGAACAGCAGGTCTTTCTGCTCTAGTAATACCCAACTCCGTGGGTCCCTCTGAACTTAATACTCCAGGATGCTTTTGCACATGTTGTTCCCGCAGCCTGGGATACCCTTCTCCACCTCCTTCAGCTGAGCAGCTCCTATCCATCAGTTCCCATTCATCCATCCAGACTCAGCCCAGGCCTGCATGAGATGCCCTTGTTAGGAGTTCCTGCAGCCAGGCTGAGCTGCTGGGCACCACCTGAGGACAGGCACTGGGAATGCGGCCGGCCCGTAAAAGTGATTGCAAAGCACAAAGCCTGGCGGCGGCGGCAGAGCTCAACTGTCTGGGTTTGCCGGTCACAGCGGCTGGAGGAGGCTCCTGACACCAGCCCAGACTCCCCACCAGCTGCTCATGTACCCAGCTCTGGGCGCAGAGCCTCTCCCTACCGCTACCGTGCAGGAAGACCCCCTTGCAGGTGGCGCAGGGTGTGTGTGTGTGTGTGTGTGTGTGTGTGTGTGTGTGTGTGTGTGTGTTTGTAGGAAGTGCAGCTTGAGCTGGGGCCAGGAAGGCCTTAGGAAGTTTCTTTGGGTAGTCACAGATCCCAGTATCCTCCCGAGGATAGGTTAAGGCAGAGAGAGACAGTCAAGTGCCCTGGGTTGGAGGCAGGGAGCATTGGAGACTGTGAACTCGCTGTGTTACCTTGAGGCAAGCACTCATCTGTCCCGCCTGCAAAATGGGAACGCAGCAGCCCAGCCGCAGGGCTCACCAGCGGTTACGCACGAGACCCCAGGTCAGGGCACAGGATAGAAAGGGGTGCACCTGGGGGAAAGAGGGTCGGGGATGGGGTTGTCCTCTAACGGGCGCGGCACCCGGGGTAACTTTGCCTCCAGCTGTTGAATGAACTGGCGGAGGCGGTGGTGGGGTGGACCGAGACACAGCCGGGTGCGAGGTGCCCGAGGCGGGGCGGGGC
>CABHPQ010172596.1:13853-31159 GCA_902168405.1 Peromyscus aztecus | reverse complement strand
TTTCCCCTTTAGCTTTCCTTTCTTCTTAGGAATAGCCCCATAGTCTTGGCTCTGGACCTAAATTTGAATCTTCCATGGGAATCTGTGGGAAACTTTGGCCTTTACCGATGGAGTGAGAACAGGCCTGGTTACAATTGTCTTTCGTTCACGGTTGCTCCTTCCTCCAAACTGGAGTAAAGATAATACAGGCTGCCCAACAGCCATCTTAAAATGAGTTCCATGACCGCCATCTTAGAATGAGCCATATGTCAGCCATCTAGGAACAAATAGTGCACCAGCCATCTTAGTATGAGCTATGGAGCAGCTGTGTTAGAATAAGCCCTCAAAGCCTGGCAGAAGAGAGGACATGGGGATAAATGCCTCAGTTGCCGAAGTGCTTTCCAACAACAGGTTCCTAGAGAGAGAAAAAGACAGCGACAGAGAGACACACAGAGACAAAGAGACACATGGAGAGAGACAGAGAGATAGAGAAAGTCACATGGGGGGGGGGAGAAAATGAGTATCTGTTAAAGTTTTTCAGTGTCATCCTAATGTTCACCCCCACCCATCTGAGGAAAATAACTGAAAATGTCTCCTATAGTGTCTTCCTTCTGTGTTCTCACAAGTGGAGAGGCTTTCCCCCAAAAGAACATCTAATAAAAACATAAAGTTTCTTTTCTCTAGTTTAAAAAATACTGTCTTGGTTTCAAGTCTTATTGGGGTGCCTGGAATGTTTATAGAATACAATCTGTTGGAAATAAAATGATGGAAGAGAAAAGATTACACTGTGGTCTGGAAACGTTATAAAGCCTCGAAGCTACCTCTGAGAATATCTCCCCTGCTGGCAATGTTAGAGAACGTCTCTAGAGTTTTTCAAAATGCAAAACTCTTTTGAACAGATAACTTTGGGGACTTGGGAACTAGCTCAGGCAGTAAAATGCCCGCTCATAAGAAAACAGCCGTACATGGTAGCACATGCTTGGAATCCCAGTGCTGGGAAAGAGAGACGGGGAGTTCTCCGGTGCTCACAGGCCAGTCGTCTTCCACCACTTGGGGAATTCCGGGCTAATGAGAGACCCTGTCTCAAAAATAAAACAAACAAACAAAACCAAAAGTGGATGGTAACTAAAGAATGACACCAGAAGCTGTCCTTTGACTTCTACATGTGCTTGTATGACACACACACACACACACACACACACACACACACACACACACGAATGAAATCAATAAATAAAATGATAAATACATTTTAAAAGGACACCTTTAACTTGATAAATTCAGGCTCCTTCCTGAGAATAGATGAGTCTCCACCCTGTGAACTGGGTGTCTTGAATGTCCACACTGAAGTTGAGCCAACTAGAGATGACCTCTGTCTTTCTCTCTCTCTCTCTTTGTCCTTTTCCCACATACACTCCTTCTTTGAAATTTTAAGAGAGCAAATGAATGGCATTTCAAAAACACTGATGAGAAAGTCTCTTTAAAAGCCCTGTGGACCTCTTGCTCGTTTCCACGCGTGCTCGCTGGAAGGATGGCCCTCCACTTTATGACTATGTATTGATCTCTCCTCTCCTTCTCCAGTCCATCTCTGCTCTACTTCCTGCGGGCAAGGGGTGAGAGGTAGATAATGGTATTAATTTTCCAGACATCTGCACATGTTTAAATGGCCTCTTGAAGTCTGCACACGATTTTCTCTGTGAGCCCACCACAGGGCTAAAATGCCATTAAGCTATAGATTGCAACAATACATAACAATCGTAGTTGTAGTGCTCACCTTGGCAATGAAAGGAAGGCCAATTTATTTCAGCAGAGAGTCACACTAATGCCTGCTCCCACCTAACCAGAGCCAGTGCCTTTGGGTTTTGGAGGTAAATGGTAGGTCTTGTGAGTCCACCCACCTTTGCCCAGACATCCAGGAAGTCAGTGGCACAGTAGAAGGGCTTTGATATAACAAGAAATGGAGGATTGAAGAAACAGGAATTGGAATTTATAACCACATTATTTTAAAGTCGTGGACCATTTTTGTTTTCAGAACAAAAACCGATGTTCACTTTCTCTGAATGATGTGTGTATATGGGGGGTGGGGGTGGGAGGGTACACACAAACCTGTGAAGGTCAGAAGAGGGCATCAGAGCCCCAAGTGTTCTTAACTGCTGAACCATCTCTCCAGCCCCTGTGTGATGCTCTAAAACACAAAATTAAACACATGGGATTATCAAAGAAACCAATTGCAGTTGTCCCTGGCTGGCCACAAAATATAAGTTCCAAAGCTCTCTGAAGAGACCAAAACACATAGAGTCAAGTCCCTTATGTAGAATGAGTTTATATTTACATATAACATATAATATATATATATATATATATCTTCTTTTACATTTCAGGTTTCTCTAGATTACTGACAATAACTGATAGAATGTGAATACCTTGTACATAGGTGGAGGATTATTTAGGGAACAAGAAAGAGAAAGGAAGGTCTGTGCATGTATCATACAGAGGACACTTTTTCCAAATAATTTCAATCCGTAGTTGATTACATCCATAGATATTTGTGTGTCTCTCTCTGTGTGTATTCTACTGAGTACCTGTGGAGGTCAGAGGATAACTTGGGTTAGTCAGTTGTCTCCTATGACCATGTGGGACCTGGGAATCCAGCTTAGATTGTTAGGCTAGGTGGTAAGTGCTTTGGGTTGAGCTGTCTATCCCAGCCTAAGCTGAAAGAAGAATGCCCGACTGTTTTTCCTTTCGTTTTTTTTTTTTTTTTTTTAAGCATGATCTCACTATGTATCCTAGCCTGGCCTTGAACTTTAAATTCTCTCATCCAGGCTCCCCCCACAGTGTTAGGATTGTAGGCATTTGCCAAGCTTCATAGCACCAACATAGTTTTTGATAACGATGTATGTACACAACATTGAGAGATGTTTTCAGCTGTAACATGGTAAAGTGTCAAGTGTTTCTGCTGGAGACAAAGTCATAGGTTTATACAACTGTGGTTTAAGGTGTATGTGAGTTACTGAAGGATATAAATTTTAGTTCAGATTCACTAAAACTGAAGATACATGAATCCTTTCCAGTTCACAAAAGCCCTGGAGACTAGGCATGACCCACAGGTCTCATGTTAAGAGCCCCTCATAGGGACTTGGGAGATGACTCCACATACAAAGCACTTTTCCAGTTCAAAAGATCTGGGTTAAAGGCATGTCTTCCTACCTCAAAGACCTGGATTCATGAAGTGGATCTTCCCACTTCAAAGTAAGCAAAAGTCCCTCACCATGTGCTCTCCATTTTTGAATTTTGGTTAATTCCAGATGTAGTCAAGTTGACAACCAAGAATAGCCACCACAGCATGAGGCTAGAGTTCAGATTCCCAGAACCCATACATTCTGGATGCATGGGGTGGTCTGCCTGAAACTTAGCTCCCAGGAAGTATCGATTGGAGACTATTGGAACAAAGGTGATGCTGAGTTCCAGTGAGTGACCCGCCTCAGTGTATAAGGTGCGGAGCTATTGAGGGAGATGCCTGGCATAACCTCTGGCCTCCATATGATGTGTACTCATGTGACCTTAACACACACAAACACACACACACACACACACACACACACACACACACACACACACATACCCTACACCTTCCAGTACACATATGCACATGCATGCATACCATACACGTTAAAAATAAGGAACTCCTGAGAATCCATACTATCCTTTTCTTAGAAAACATTTATCTGTGGAGACACAGGACCAATATTTGTATCATGTCTCCCATACAGTGGTTAGTATAACCTCCAGAAGAGCTTTTGAATGGCTGTGCTGCATGTATGTGATTACCCTGGTCATGTTTTCATCGATCATAGACCCTGACCTGTGTTCCAAGGGGCAGAGGGAGATCACATGGAGACACCACGAGGTTTTTTGGGGTTTTGTTTTTGTTGTTTTTGCCCTCTTACCATCCATCAGTTGTGGGATATGGTAGTTTGAAAGACATGCCCCCATCCCCATGAGTCTCGGGCATTTGAATATTTGGTCCCCAGCTGGTGACTGGGGATATCAGCAGGTGTGGTCTAAGTATGTCACTGGAGGTGGTCTTTGAGGTCTCAAAAGGCTCTCACTATTAGGAACTGTCTTTACTTGCTGTTTGTGGGAGACATAAGCTCTTAGTGGCTGCTCTAGCCCCCTGCTGCTGGCCTCTTCCGCTCCACCGTCATGGACTGGGACCCCAGGTGAACTCTATAAGTTGCCTTGGTTCTGGTGTTTTCTCACAGCAATAGAGAGTAACAAAAACATAGTTCAAGAACAGCCATGGAGGGTTGGTTTGTCTTCCTCTATGCTGAGCTACCCGTCCAGGTGTTGGGCTCCAATCAGTGTACACCTCTCATGAGGATCACCATGTGGGTAGCGCCCCTTCTTTTATTATTTTAAACCTGATGTACGTATGTGTGTGCATGTGCATACATGTGTGTTGTGCATGTGTGTGCATGCGTATACATGTGTGTTGTGCATGCGTGTGCATATGTGTATGTGTGTATGTGTGTGTGTTCATGTGTTTGACTGCAGGCATCTGGTTCCCTACAGTGCATGCTGGGTAGTTAGTCCCCAAGCTTCTGGGGGTTCTCTTATCTCTACCTCCCAGCTCCCCGTGGGAGCACTGGGCTTGCAGACGCGTGTGTTCCCGGGGCTGGCTTTGGTGTGGGTTCAGGTGGCCAGGCTTGTGCAGCGAGCACTTTACCTGCCGAGCCCTCTCCTCCGCCCAGTACCCGCCTGGTTTTGAACAAGTATTTTGTTGAACTGGGTGACGTAATGACATTTCCATGGAAGCTCATGATGTGCTTTTGAGCACACCCGCAACCCCCCCCCCTGCCCCCCCCCCCTCGCTTCTCCCCCCATCAGTCTCCTTTGTTCCCTTGGACCATGGGCCTCTACTCTCGTGCCCTCCATACATATGTGCTTTAATGTATGTGTCTGTGGAAACCTAGGCCGAGAAAATGAAACTGTGGTAGCTGTCTCTCTGAGACTGACTTCATTCACTCTGTGCGATTCTTCTCCAGCCTCGTTCATTTTTCAGAAAAAGACATAACTTCACTCCTCTTTGTGGTTGAAAACTATTCCAGTGTGTATATGTGTATATATGTAATGTGTGTGTGCGCGTGCGTGTGTGTGTGTGTATGTACATGTGTATGTGTGCAAATGTGGGTGGGTGGGTGTGTTCCTTTTCTATTCCTCTGTTGTTATCACCCAGGCTGGTTCTTAGCTATTGCGCACAGTACAGCAATAAACACAGATGTGCCAGGATCTCTGGCAGGCTGACATGAAGTCTTTTGGGTAAATACCTGGAAGTGGTATTGTTGGGTCACGCGACAGGTCTACGCTCCTCCAACGTCTACAGGATTTGGCATCTGCTTTTGCAATCTGATACCTAGGACTCTCCAAAAGGAAAGGAAAAATGGTTTCAAGGAGGCATGTGACTATTTCTCTTAGGATTCAACATTGTTTCTCCCAAGGAATATAGTTTCAAGGGAGAATAAGTTCAAATTAACCTCTCTATAAATGTAATTATCAGAGAATCTCTTAAGAGTTGAGAAAACGAGATTTAAAGCCAGGAAAACTTCTTATTTCTTGTAACAGACTAAAGGAGCTGATCTCACTTGTCCTATTACATGGTGATAAAGCAGCGTTTGATAGCAGCAGCCTGTGTGATAAAATGATTATGGCGGCAGAGAGCGAGAATCTAATAATGGAATTGATCTGCAGATTCCAATTCTGTAAGAGCCATCATCGATCAGCCGAAATGTCAATAATGCGATCATATCGAGAGCCGCCTAAATCTTTCCCAGGATCCCAAAGCCTGGCAACAGAATCAAGAAGTAAATGTGAGATGGAATGTAAAACTCTCACAATCACACCCATTGACTGATGGCAGGCTCCAGGGCACTCCGTGCTACAGGACACAGTCCGTCATGGTCCTGGAGAAAGTGAATAGAAAAGAATTCGTCAAAGTATTTTCATATTTTAGGATGTGTATTGCCAGTATCATGTGAAGACAGAATAATTACAGTTATTATCACACCCAATAATTATGGTTAGACATTGCAGTTCAAGGAAGAAGTGAGCGTCCCTACTTATTTATGTGTGGGATACCATGTTTGCACAGTGCTGTGACAAAGGAAATTGTCACTTCTCAGAGACAGGTCAGAAAAGATTATATAGGGTAGAATACTTGAGTTTTCATTTATCATATTTTTCTTTTTAAGATTCATTCATTCATTCATTTGTGTGTGTGTGTGTGTGTGTGTGTGTGTGTGTGTGTGTGCTGGGGAGTGCATGAACATATGTTTGTAGTTATATGTGCCTGTGTGCATGCAAAGAAGCCAGAAGAGGGAATCGGGTGTTCTTTTTCCAGTCTTCACCTATTCCTTTTCATAAGGGTCTCTCTTTAAACCTGGTACTTGCATTTTCTCAGCTAATCTGGAAGCCAGCAGGTCCCAGCAATCCTCCTGCCTCCAGTCCCCTAGGAGCCAGGGTTACAGGCATGTACAGGATGGCCAGCTTGTTAATGTGGGTTCTCGGATCTGGATTCAATTCTCATAATTATGATCCAAATGCTCTTAACCACCGATCCAGCCGTCTCTTCAGGCTCTTATTTACCATGTTCTGCTTTGACTAAGAACTAGTCCTAACTCTAGTATGTTCAGGACACAGGTGGCAAGAGAAGCATCGCCAGGTCAGCTTCAGAATCAGGAAGTCTGGCGGGGAGGGGGAGAGCATCAGGGCATGTGGAGCGGCTAAAGAACAGGGCTGGGGAGATGACTCCACTGCGAAGTGCTTGCAAGGGAGCATGAAGATCCGGTTTCAATACCTCCTGTTAAAAAAAAAAAAAAAAGCCACGTGAGGTGGTAGGCATCAGTAATCCCAGGCTGAAGAGGTGGACACTCATGCTATTTGTTGGCCAAACACCTAGCCTACTTAGCAAGCTCCAGATCAATGAGAAGTACTGCCTCACAAGTCAAGGCGCATAGTGACCTAAAGAATCCCTGAGTTTGTCCTCGGGCCTCCACACACACTAAAACACGCATTCATGTGAACCTGTGTACACAATGCTCTTGCACACACACAAGCACACATGCATACATGCGCATCCATGAGCGGGGCAGGAATGCTGTGTGGGTGAACAGAGAGCAAACGAGGTACACACTCTGGCTATCCCCACTTCCATGGGGGCCATCTTGGCTGGAGGTCAGTGTTTGCCCTTAGTGGAAGATTCTTCCCATAATTGCTATCCGAGAAGCAGTGCCTTGCAGGACATGTATGGACAGCCCTCTGCGGGGATAGGGAAGGAAATATATCGAAATGAGTAGGAGTTTAGTAACGTGTTGATAGGAAAGCAACTGTGGCTTAGAAGATCTGGCTTAGAGACAGGAGCGATGGCTCAGTGGGTTAAGCCTGGCTTCCATGAGGACCAGGGTTTGAATCCCCAGAACACCTGTAAAGCAAGACACAAAGCATAAATCTGAGAGGGAGGTGGAGACAGACGAATCCCTGGAAGTTCACAGGGCAGCTAAGTGTGCTGAATGCCATGGCACACAAAGAGAGCCTGCCTCAAACAAGGTGGGAGGCATGGACCGACACCCAGATTGACCTCTGACCTCCACATGCACTCCCACCCACACTCCTGAATGTGAATACACACATGCATGCACACATTATACACACAAATATCATACACATACACACAAAAATATTTTTTAAGTACTGCCTTTTTCTTCCTCCCTCACGGTTATATTTGTTCTAGCTCAACTGAACACCTTGCCCGTGATGTCATACATTCTAGAATTTCCCACTAAGAGAATGAGTCTTTAGTGGAGATGGCCTTCTATTAGGAAACCGGTTGGGGTCTTGTTTTATATGTGCGGTAGAGGACAGACATGTGACCCTGAAGGTAATTGAAGGTAAACAGATTTTAGAAATGAAGCAGACTACTCTGTTTCTGCAAAAATTGGATTTAGGGGATGACTCAGCTGGGAAGGTGTTTGCCCGGCAAGCACAAGGACTTGAGTCCAGAATCCAACACTGCCGTGAAAGCTGGGCATAGTTCTGCAGGCCTGGAAGCTCTCAGGAGAGAGGGGAAAGCAGCTAGAACTCACTTGCCATCCGGTCTACACAGTCAGTGAGCTCTGGGTTCAGTGAGAGATCCAGTGTTAAATACCCAGTATCAGCCTATGGCCTCCACACACATATATGCATACACAACACACACATAAAATTCATGTTCAGATTCAAAAGTCTATTCTTATGCTCAGTAAACTCACCATTATGGTCTTCTCTAATTCAAACCAAATCCAGTTACAGCCGGAGCTGGGCTCTTGGGTGTGTAATCTGTGTATTCCACATGGGGGCATAGGAGTGCCCTGTCATTGAGTTAATGCTCCACTCTCATCCTGTTGAAATTCTGTACAAAGAGCTCAGGACTGGGTCACACAAATGATGCTGAGGTCCTTAAAACAGCCAGCATTTCTCAAGGATCCAACACACTCCAAGTACCTCAGCTGAGGACTCCTCTCGACCTTTGAAATTCCAGAGTTCTTTCTTGAACTTCAAGTCTTCAATAAGCTCCTAAAAACCAGTAGTATCCTTATTATTCACAAAGGAAAGATGAAGTAGCTTGCCTTCCTTGTACAGAGTCAGGATCTAAACCCCAAATAATGATGTCCAAGGCCACGTGTCTTCACTTTCCTATCATAGGGTCATAAATGTGGAGGATGGCTAATTTGTGGAGCTGAGCCCTGATTTATTCTGAATCCTTCAAAGTTAACTTTGTAGTTATTATTCTCTGTATTTAAACTATGTCAAACTAATCTACAGTTGGGAGCCACTGAATTTCAGTTAATGGCAGTACAATGAACTGGGCCATGGCTGTGGACCTGGAATTCAGCCTGGTGACCCATGAAGACACTTGATGACATCTTTTGGACTCAACCATTTGGTTTTTGAATACATAATTCACATTTTACAGAGTGAGTAATTTTATGCACTCAAATTAAAGGCTGTATTATTTCACTAGTTTTTGATCAGTAGAAATAGGTTTGTGGAGCCACTGCTGTGGATCAATTGGTATAATGCTGCCCTAGCACACACAGGGTCCTGAGTTCAAGCCCAGCACCCCATAACCCCAGCATGGTGGCATGTTTGTAATCCCAGCACTGGGGAGATAGAAGCAGAAGAATCAAGAGTTCAAGTCTTCTTCATTCAACTCTATGCTGAGACTGAGTCTAGTCTGGGATGTGTGAGACAGTTGCTTGAAAAACCAAAACCAGAAAAAAATTATGAAAAGAAATTTGCTTTCTCACATCAAATAGCTGAAAATTACAATAGAGATATATGTAAGAAACACCTCAAGCCCCTGAAATCATTAACGTGGAGCAATCAAGGAGAAATATTTATAAGCTTCCACAGGCAGCCTGAGACAAAACACTATTGTCTTTAAACCCAGCTGATTGCCAGCAAGTATTCAGAGCAGAGCCTTAATTTTATCACCTTAATTACTTCTTGGGAATTTTAATTTCTCATAGTTGTTCAAATAAGTCTGAGAGCAGTTTATTTTTCTCTCTGGGCTCATTTCTTTGTAATAGTTATTTATAGATCCATAACCAATTCCTTTGAAAAATAAGAACTCACTTTCAGCAGTGTCTGGGGTTGAAAACACCACCCATGATACAGAATGAAAGACGAGCTCAGAGAAAGATTACTGTGCATCTTTGAGAGAAGTTTCCACCAAAGCAGTTTATGAAAATTAATAAATCTTGGGGGATTTGTGAGTATGGAATAATTTTAGGATTATGGTAGCCAGCAACTGTCTCGGAAGAAAATGGAGAGATTATGTTATTTATATTTATGCATAGAATATCTGCTTAATACTTCATGATTTCTACCCTAGGGGATTAAGAATTTCCCTTTTGACCTTCCCCCATGCCTGGTTCACAAACACAGTGTTTACTAACTCCAGACCAGCGTGACGGGAATTAAGTACTTGTAGCTTCTAAAGGAAAACAGTGGAGATGGGTTATGTCTTGTGGAAGATCTGTGTTTGCTGAATTTGTGTGTATGTGTGAGTCTGTGTTGCTTGGTTATGTGTGCTCATGTATAGCAAGCATATGTACCTGTGCATGCATGTAGAGGATTGAGGTCAATGTCTACAGTCTTCCTCATTGGCTGGCTGCCTTGTTTTTTGAGATATAGTTTCTCACTGAACCTGGAGCTCATCGATTTGGCTAAAACTGGCTGGCCATTAGGCTCCAAAAGCCGTCTTCTCCTCTCCTTCTCCTCTCCTTCCTTCCCTTGTGCCTTCTACTCTTCTTCCTCCCCTCTTCCTCCTCCTCCTCCTCCTCGTCTTCCTTCTCATTCACTCCCCCTTCTAAGGCTACAGATGTGCGCTACTCTGCATACTTGGGTGCTGGAGATATGAACTAGGCTCCTCATGCTTGCATGGCAAGCACTGTCCCACAGAGCCATCTCGCTAACCCTTTCCTGATTTCTGATGCAATAGCAACTCCTTTTCTGTGAGGCAAGCCTCTGTAACATCATATTCATGTGCTTGTTACAGTGATGCCATGGTGGAATCATGGGAGAGGCTTAGCTTGGAAACCCAGAGCAATCTGAGTTGCAAGTCTGGCACCCTTTCTGTCTCAGTTTCCCCTAATACGCCTGAAAAAAAAAGTTGCAAGTTTGAGATTTAAATATAGAATCTATTTTGCAAATGATAGAAAAATAAAAACCAATCCACTCAACTTGAGTCCTACACAATGGTTAGAAACTGTGGTTTGCCAAGAAATGATTTAGCCTCCTGAAACATATTTCATAGCTAATCCTTTAATGCCTGTTTTACATATTACCCTTCCCACTGTTAATATTGAGCAGTATTGTATGCTAGTAATTCCATGCCCTATATTTCAAATTGCTATTAGGAAGGCATATAAATAACAATTTTCAACTGCTTGTTTATAATACCATAAAGCATTTCTTACCGTGGGGGTAAAGGAACAGTGGATTTTAAAAATTACTTTGGGGACAAAGCCACAGGGAAGCTGTGATGCCGACTTTCGCCAACAGAGTCTACAAGGCCAATGGAAGTCACGCTTTGCAAGCAGGATCATCAACTTAGTGTGAACCACCAAGAGAAGGGAGACAGTAGCTTTCACTTAACACTTAGACAGTGTGGCTGTGTATGTCACACACCTGCACAGGTGCTATATGATGCGTGGGATTCCAGCAGTTAGCCCTACCTGTTAAAAGGGGACCTTCTCCTCCTCCTCTCTCTGCTCTTCATTTTTCTCTTCTTTGCTTCCTCTGCTTCCTCCTTCCCTTCCTTCTCTTCTTCCTCACCCTCCTGTTCTTCCCTCTCTCTCTAACCTGTCCTCTTCCTCCTATCCCACCCCATTTTCCTCTTCCTCCCTGTTCTTTTCTATCTGCTCCTCTTTCTAATGGCCTTTCATTTTTAGGCAACAAAAGTGTACCGATGTCTGCACACATATGGATGTGATGTTTCTATACGTGCCCACATTGTGCAATGTTCACGTCAGAGGAAGTCATCTGTCCCCTCAACCCTGTCTCAAGTCTCTAGTGAAAGCCCTTGAAACCCTTTCTTGCAGCTGGTAGAGTAGGAAGCACGTGCTGTGTGACAGGAGCCCTCCTGTGTGACAGCACACCGGAGCTGCCTTCTCCTCTGGAGCTGTACCTGTGACGAGCCTCCCTGTACTTTTTGGTGTCTGGCTTCTCAGCCCATGGCTAACACGTAGAACACCGTGGTGTTACTGGGAGTTCTCACACAACTTTAGAATCAGACTCTACACATCTTCAGAGCTTGTAGGTCTTTGTATAATTCAAGCTTACAACATATTAAAGACCACAGATTGTATCCTCTGCCTCTCTTTTAAGGAGTAAAGGTACCAAGAGGGAGTAAATGTTATAGAAATGCCCAGTACAATTTCTGTGATGTCTCTTTTTCTAGACCATAGGTTCTCATGGGTCACAGCCCCTTTAGGGTCACATATCAGATATCCTGCATATCAGTTATTTACATTACAATTCATAACAGTAGAAAAATTAATTATGAAGTAGCAATGAAAATAATTTTATGGTTAGGAGTCACCGCAACATGAGAAACTGTATTAAAGGGTGCAGTATTAGGAAGGTTGAGAACCACTGTTGTTGACCTTTCTGTTTGATGCATAGATAAGGACATGAAGGGCCATAGCCAGGTTCATCATCAGGGGAACAGCTGGGATGGATAAGGTTTAGAGGGGAATGCAGGTATTCAAGGAAGTGATTGAGTCACATCCTGGCTCTGCCACTGTACGTGTTCTCTGTGAGACCTAACACAGTCCTTTGTCTTCTGAGGTACCTCCCCACATTGCCCCCCCCCCAATTCACCTTGGTGCTCTTGCTGAAATGTTTTGTAGAATATGTTAGGATGTCGCTCACCCTTGAACCTCTGCACAGAATTGCCCAGTAAGACCTTTCTTTCATTTTTTAGTCTCAGTAAGGTCAGGATGTCCCTATGGCCCCAGATTCTTGTTGAATTTTGACCTGAGGCCTCAATGTATAGCTCAGTTGCTAGAATGCTCGCCTGGCATTCACAAAGCCCTGGTTCAATCTCCAGGAAATCTTCTTTGGAAACTTACACACCTAGAATGCAGTGAGTCTTCACTCAAGTGTTTGCTACTGTACAGCTTAGTTTCCTGTTTCAGTTAGGTCCACATTTGGGAACAGAATTGTGTTTCCTTGGGAAAAAAAAATGGAGAGAGGCCGGGCAGTGGTGGCACAAGCCTCTGATCCTAGCACTCAGGAGGCAGAGGCAGCCGGATCTCTGTGAGTTCAAGGCCAGCCTGGGCTACAGAATGAGTTCCAGGAAAGGCACAAAGCTACACAGAAAAACCTTGTCTCAAAAAACAAACAAAAAAAATGGAGAGACTTAAGAAAGTAATAGTATTCAGTAAAACCAATCATAATATATGGCTACTGGGGGATGGACATTTTCTTTAAGTGATGTGAGTTCTTGTAAGTTGCCTATGTTTCTGTAAATAATCCTTTACCCACTTCTCTGTAAGCAATATTAGTAAAACTCATTGAGTCGCACACAAAAGACATGGAAGGTTCTAGGACCATTTGGGAAGAGGAGGGGATCAGCAGGAGGGGGGAAGACAAAAGAGTGATAATGGGATGTTTATAATCAAATATATTATATGCATGTATGCAAATGACAGTGAAATCATTTTAGATATAATTAATAAATGCCAGCAAAAGCATTGTCAAGCCACTGTACTATAACAATAATGATAGTAAAATAGCAATGAAGTATTTTTTAAATGAATGAACTGTGCTTGAGTCCAGACAGCAAAGATATATTGGGTTTGAAGTTTTTTTTTTTAATTCTATGCAGTCCATTTCATTGTCTAATTAATTTATATTGTTATTTTAGTAAATTATCCCTGACAGACCATCATTAAGTAAATTTAATTGAGTAGAATTATAAGCCTGAATTCAGTAATCAGGCTGCTGGGCTTCAGGTACTAGTTATGAGACCTTCACTGCAGCAAGACATTTTAACTCTTGGATCAGTTTCTTCACTCACAAGGTGGGGTTGAAAATAACAGTTTAAATCATCTAGACAGAAAAAAAAATCACCATGGCAACATAATTCACCCGATGGGAATGGACTTGAATCAGAAGCTTAACATTTTAGGCTGAAATAAGCAACTTTTATGAGACTTGTTTTGTAAATGATACCAATGGGATTATTAATACCCTCCTGTAATGGGAGAGGGGAAGTGAGTATCCGGGGACTTATGTAGACTGAGGCGGGAGGCAGAGCCCAGAGAAAGCCCCCACTCTACTACTTTCTGTGATAGACACTGTCCTGTGACTTTGGGCAGCTCCCCTGGTGTCTGTCATCTTAACTTCCTGCTCCCTAAAAACGAAGAAGATCCCAACTTCCGCATGGTAACATGGCCCTTTGTGAGGTAAACTCAGGCACAGGGCTGCACATGGTGTCTCTTTCCACCCCAGAGCAGGAGGTAGCTCATTTCTTCCTAATAAATGGTACATTAAACCCCAGGGTCTGTCAGTGAGGGTTCCATTAGGTCTGGGGAAGGAAGGGAGGTGGGGGCGGGGCGCACGTTCATCTTTCCTTCCTCCTTCTAATCTGTGTAGTTGAGTGAAATCAGAAGGGAAATTCAATCCCCCGAATATAAAAAGCAGAAAGCTTCTGAAAAGTCAGGACTTTTTCAAAACTAAAACTTGATTAAAAATGCAAAAAAGCAGTGTAGATAATTTTACGGAACAGCAGGGGCGATTGGGAGGCACTTATTAAAGAACCTGTTAAAGTAATTAGCGATAAAAATGGAAATTTGAGGCATTTCTGTATCTCTTAGATCCCAGAATAAGTTCAGGCTGCTGCGCTGAGTCACTTCCTCCCTCTGATCTGCTTCACAGCCAAAAGACAAAGGGACACTGGGGGAGGCTGCAGACTGAGGGCCCAGCCCCAGCCGCCTTCAGGAAGTGCTTCCCCACTTGCCCACAGGTCTGCCCCAGAGGCCCCAGCCCCCCATCAGGTTTCGTAGGTAGATTCTGTCACTGGAGGTTGGGCTGTGTCTGAAGCATTCCTGTTGGGTGTTCATTTTGTTGAAAGACCCTGTCAAAAAAGATCTGGAGTGACAGCGGAGTCTCTCCTGCACAGACTGTGGAGGCTTGCCTGTGAGTGAGATCGGAGTCCCTCCCGTACAGAGTCACGATGCAGGTCACCACCTGCCCCCCACACTGTATTGTGCTATTAACACACAGTCTCTGTCACTTCCCTAAATACCTCTTGTTCTACCATAACTTCTTTCTTTGTGAGATAAGGTCACCTGTAGCCCACACTGGCCTCCACCACTCTATGCAGCTGAGAATGACTCGGAATTTCTGATTCTCTTGCCTCCCCTTCCCAAGTGGTGGGATTACAGGTGTTCACCACCATGTAGAGTCTATGTAGTGAGTGCCAAGGTCCTGTGCAGGGCTTCGTGCATGCTAGTAAACACTGTACCCACTGGCCACAGCCCAGCCCAGCCCCTCTGCCATAATCTCTGTTGCTTGTTATACCTTTAGAATTCTTTAGAATTTTCCCCTCATCTCTTCAGTTTAGACACTTCATTGATCTCATAAGCTGAAGGAATGACCTTCTATATGTCCCCCATAGTTCACAGTCAGGATTCTGCACACAGTAGAGGCTTCATAGATGTTTCTAGATGCAGAGGAAGTTCCCAAGGGAACTGTTCTCATCCATGATTGTTCTCATCCAACTTCCCACTGGTCCTCACCTACAGGTCTTCAGGACACCATTCATGGGACTCTGGTGGATAGGACCAGTACTAAATGTTCTGCTCATTCACCTGTTCTGGGAGGCCTCAGAGGAACTTTGTAACCATCAAAGGCTCCACTCTTAGGCAGCCACTAGATAATCGGGTTGTCATGGCAATGGAGAACCTTGAAGAAGGTTTTGAATATAGTGGTGGAGTGATTGTTCTCAAAAGCGTTTTATAATTTGGGATCCCAAAGAAGTAGAAAAGAGAAGGGAAAACCATGCCATGTACCAAGACCCCATCCAAAGTAAGGCAGAATGCTCACTGAGGCGAATAGAAATGTTGTCAGGGAAAATAATCATTGTGGCAAGGATTACTGTGATAGACCTTAAAAATTAATTATAAAAGTTAGACTCAAGTGAGATCACACCATGGGGGATCTATCTATTAAATGTCTTCCAGAAGAACGTTTGAAAGGCATTCTCTCTGCATCTGTCAGCAAGATGGCAAGGTTCAGATAATATGTTTTTATCTTTATATCCCAAAATGGAAAGTAGTCATAATTAATTAAACATCAGCCTTTACCAAAAAAGATTGTTCTGTCCTAGGCTCAAATTTTTGTGAATCTAAGAAATGACCATTCAATACTCCATTATATAACATAAAGTTATATAATATTCAGTTTTATAATAAATTCTTAATGCATTAGAACCAAAACCCATGAAATGCAAACCCGAGAATCTGCAGCCATCACTCTGGATGGAATTCAGAAGGGCTGGCGAAAATCGTATTTCTGAGAGGGACAAAAACGTAAGTCTCGTATGTGAGGCAAAAGTGTGAGGGGTTTTGTTTTTGTTTTTTGTGTTGCTGGTTTCTTTTTTTTTTTTTTTGTGGGGGAAGATTGTTTGCAAAGTAAAACTTCCACACAGAAATTATACTCCTCAGACTAAGCTATTTAGGGTAATTTTATTGAGCTTCCTTTGAACAGTCCTCACAGCTAACTATGAAAATTGCTCTATTACCCTGCAGAAGGGATAAAGTGTCTCCATCAAGCTCCATCCAATTCACAGCCATATTGGAAACACTTCTCTTAGACATAGCACACAGGTATGTTACAGCTCCTGCACACGATAGGACACTTGAGGATGTTGGCAGTATCCAAAGGTACTTAACATCCTGAGACCTCTCTCCAGGTTTGCCCCGTCACGTGGGGTTGGAGGGAGGAAAGTACCGCACAGGACTGGTCTGCACAGCGGCAGCATAGGACTCGGCCAGAGAAATGGAAACAGGGCTCCTAGAAGCTCGACTGGAGCCATGAGATGGGACCACCGCTCTGAAGTGAATGCGAGCCCAGCTACAGCAGAACTATAGTTGAACTCAGCAGTCACAGGAGGCCAGTAAGAATGTGCAGGGGGTAAGGGTACTTGCCGCCAAGTCTGATCCCTGAGGCCCAGGTGGTGGAAGGAGGGGACCGACTCCTGAGCAATGGTCCTGACTTCTACATATGGACTGTGACATGTGTGTGCTCACCCAGGAAGCACGCACAAGCACACAGACACAATAAGTGATCATAACTTTAAAATTAGAAAGGAAAAAAAAAAGATTTTAAAAGAGATCAATTCAGGATCCAGATGTGTCATCAGATGGGAGGGAGGGTGAACAGTAAGCAAGTGCAAGTCCAAATGAGCAGCCAACCCGTAATACAGAGGCGGGGCAGGTGAGGGAGGAGCAGATGCTTAGACAGAGGTGGCAGGGGTGGCAGGGGTGAGTGGATAGGTCCCAGAAGTCCCTTCAGTCCTCTGAGTTTCCAATCCACCTTCCAGTGTGTTCCCACTGTGACTTACTCTTCTCATTGCTGTGACAAAAGTCCCTGAGAAAAGCAACACAAGGAAGGAAGGATTTATTTTGGCTCCCAGATTGAGGGTGCAGCCTATCAGGGTTGAGAGGGCAGAGTGGTAGGAATGGAAGGCAGCTGGGGGTCTTGCACTCATTAGGGAGCAC
>CABHPQ010172596.1:0-13753 GCA_902168405.1 Peromyscus aztecus | reverse complement strand
TCAGCCCATGGGATGGTGTTACCCACAGTTATGGTGGTTCTTCTCAGTTAAACCTCTTTTGGAAACACCCTCATGGACACACCCAGAATTGTGTTTCCATGGTGATTCTCAATCCCCTCAAGTTGACAACTGAGATGAACCATCACAAGCATATTGAGAGTAGTGGTCAGGGAAAGGTGGCGGGTAGACTTAGAACTAGCTCGTGTGACAGGAGCAGACCATCTCACTTGGTAATTAAGACAGGAACTCAAACAGCTGTGGGAAGAGAAGCCCTCTCTTCCCGCTGAGAGATTCTCTCCAGGAAAAAAGGAAGAGGGCAGCTCCGGTACATAAAACAGGACTAAGGGTTGAACGTGGGATAATTATAGTTTTCACCAAGTTAACTAAATCAGGGTGTTAGGTGATAACAGGTTAAAAATATTATTCATAGGGCTGAAGAAACAGTTCAGCAGCTAAGAGCACTGACTGCTCCTGCAGAGGACCTGGGTTTAGGTCCCAACACTCACGTGTGGCAGTTCACAGCTGCCTGTAACACCAGGTCCAGGGAGATCAGGTGCTTTTAGCCTCCAAGGGCACCTGCACTCCCATGAACATACACAGTTAAACATAGTAAACACAAATCTTTAAGAACATTCATCCCCGCCCTCTGGTGCTGAACTTAAGTAACCATGTTGATGAAGCCCATTATTCTGCTACATTCCTTGCTTATTCTCATGTGCACATATTTGTCTTTGTGTGTGGTACATGAGCTTGTGTGGATACACTTGTCCCTGCATGCGCATGTGAGAAGCAGAGGTTGACGTGCAGATGTCTTCCTTTGCTGCTCTCTACCTTATTTTCATTTTTATTCTTACTGGTTTGTGTGTGTGTGTGTGTGTGTGTGTGTGTGTGTGTGTGTGTGTGTATGCTTCTGTGCATCTCTACCTTATTCTTCACACTGGTTCTATCTCTGATCTTGACACTCAACATTTCAGCTAGACTAACTGGCCAGCAAGCCCCAGGGATCCTCTCCATGTCTACTGGTCAGCTCTGGGATTACAGAGATGCATTCTGTGCCTGACTTTCTATGTGTTTCTGGGGATCAAACCTTGGGTCATCATGCCTGTATCTGCTGAGCCATCTCTGCTGCCCCAGGTGCTCCCCTTTTAATAGAGGAGGGAAATTGTGCACATGATTATAAGGTTAGATTAATTATCTTAAGGAATATGAATGAGGAAATGTGAGTCATGGCTACATTATCCTTTTGGATTTTTTTTGTTTTGTTTTAGTTTTTTAACTCTAATGCTAAGCTATTAGCTTCTGAAGTCCTGGCAGGGAAAATGTTACACCCTCCTTTCCAAACTTGAAGAAGTACAACAGTAAAAATAAAAGCTGTTTATCACTTTCTTTCCGTGGTTCGCCCAGCACAATTCCCAGTGTTCCCCAGACTTCTCAGATGAAGAGCTCAGCTTTGACCTCACCTTGTACCACTAAATAAAGTCGTGGTGTCTTCCTGGCCTTAGCAATCACTACCTTGAAGTTAAGACATCATCATGTACTGAGCCCAAACCTAGAGGCAAAATACTGTTAAATGCAATAGGCCTTCAGTGAGCATCTGAGAAACGGCAGCATGGTAAATAATGGGAGACGTGTAATGGAAAACTCTGGCCCTCCAGCCTGGCTCTTCTGGCTCTCATCTCTGCTGTCCACAGCCATCATTAACCACACAGCTGCAGAATCAGTCCTTGCCACTCTCCAGGGAGCACTCACCTTGATCCCAGATAAAGGACAGCCTGTCCTTAGCACAGTCGGTTGAAGAGAACATTCCTAAGCCTTGTCTTCCAGATGTAGACCTGTGCAGAGCATAGAGCTGGCTGCCTGAGGACTACTGAACACACACACACACACACACACACACACACACACACACACACACACCAAGAAAATACTGAGCTGATGTGTAACTTGGATACCAGCTGTCCTTACTTTGCTGGGTCCTTGAGCCTTCACTTCGTATTTTATGCTGGTGTGAGGGGTGTGTCTGGCTATGAATTGTGATATAGCTTAGCTCTTCAAGAACTTCACTACTTCTACTCCTGTACACAGTGACTGTTGTTGATCTCACTGTAACAATGCTGAAATTTGTAGTATAAGCTCTCACGTTACTCTGCTACTGATATAGTTATATATAAGCATATAAATGTGTGCATATACATATACACATACACATACCTATATATTGTTCTAGTCAGCGTTAACTGCCATCTTGAAATAGTCACTTGATGAAAATAGTCTCCATTGAGTAATGGTCTTTATCAAGTTGGTCTCTGGACATTTCTATAGGAGATTGTCTTGATGATTGAAGGAGAGCCCTGTATACTACGAGTGCCACCTTTTCCTGGGCAGGTGGTCCTTGGCTGTATCAAAAAGATAGGTAAGCATAAGCCTATGAGTGATCCAGTTAGCAAGCCAGACTGTGACCTGGAAGTATAAGCCAAATAAATCCTTCCCTCTCTTACATTATTTTGATAAGAGTGTTTTTATCCCAGCAATAGAAAGGAAACTAGAGCATATACGTATGTACACTTTTGTTGAATGTCTACTCTGCATAGTGCCAAGTGTTTATTGTAGTTGAGGGCAATATCAGCCAGGTAAATGTTATCTGTGATAACAAATAAACTCCAAATGAGTCATGCTCAAGCCTGGTAGGCATTGTGCCTCCTCATATGAAGTTCAATGGAAGCAGTTTTGGTCCCAGAGTGACTGACTTCCAGCTATTGACTAGGAATACAAATTGCCTACATTTGGGTGGCTCCATTTCCAACAACAGGTTGTTATTTTTGGATTGATTGCATTAAGCCAGTGGAAGGGGAAAAACACATAGAGACCATTTAGGAGATGTTCCTGAACCAGAGAGAGAAGGCAAGCATCACTTGCTCATATACCATGAGTTAAAACTACATGTCATTTTGTCAGCTCTATTTGCAAAGGATGATGGGAATTGAAGTCCACCTGTATGCACAGAATGACGAGTGTTAAGATTCTATGACATCTAATCAATCCCTTCCTCAGAGAAGAAGCAGAAATGTAGGGCTAGATCTTCATTCTCATGGACATGATCTTCTGGGGGATACTAGAACATAGGGTGGGAAGTGTTACAGGAATTGTTTAGGTCCAGAAATGGTATACAACAGAAAACATGTCAGAGGAAGAGGACAGAATGATCATCTGGATGGGAATTCATCTGTGTCTAGGATGGATAACCTTTTAGATGGGGTTGTTTGCAGTGCACTCCTGAATAATGAGTAGCAAGAGCAGGAACAGAGTGCCATGGGATGGTGGGTGAAATCATCAACTCAGAAGAGAGAGTGTGCTTCTGACATAGTGGGACCAAGCTGGCAAGAAGGGAGGGTGGGATTGTCCTGGCCAAGGATGGAATTTGAGCCAAAGGTACTTCCAGCTCTGTCCTGGAGACTGGGAATGTAAGGCTGGGAATCTCTATTTCTGAGGCCAAGTGGGACCTTGGTTAGTAAGATCAGGTAACAGATGCTGCAGGGTCAATTTAAAATAAAAAAAAAAAAAGGCTTTCTGGTACGCAGTTCCAGGACATCGTCCAGTATGATGGGGAAGTCAATGTAGCAGTAGTGTATGGGTCTACCTCTATGTCTGGGTTTGTGTCTGTGTCTGTGTGTCTGTCTGTCTCTCTCTGTGTGTGTGTGTGTGTGGCTTTGCCACCGTTTATATCTAAAACAAAATATATCTAGGAACTTTCTGGATTTTCAGGTTAAAGTTTTGAAATTTAAAGTGGTTCACGTAAGAAATTGCATCCAGAGGGACCCTACATGAACCATAGATAAGTTGTGATGGAGAATTTGCATTTAATTAGGCATTCTGGCTTACTCTCTTTGACAGTGGCCTTAGTTAAATTTTCCATGAGGGTTGGGGAGGTGGCTCAGTGCACTTGCCTTGCAAGCCTGAGGACCTGAGTTTGAATCCCCAGAACCCATGTAAAGCTGGACACATCTGTAATCTCAGCCCTCCTACAGGGAGATAAGAGGCAGAGACAGTCAAATGCCTGGAAGATCTGGTGTAGGTTGTGGAGAACAGGAAGCCCTGTCCCAAGCAAAGTGGAAAGTGAAAGCTAGTATGTGAAGCTGTCCTTAGATCATCACACATGCACTGTGGCACATTTGCTTCTGCATACACCACATACACACACACACACACACACACACACACACACACACATGCACATGCACACATACACACACTCCTGCTGCCTTGACTTCCCCACCATAATGGGCTATACCCAGGAACTGTGGACAGAACAAAACAAAACTTTCTCGCTTAAGTTGTTTTTGCCAGAGTATTCTTTTGAAGCAACAAATAAGAGACTAAGACAGTTCCTATTTCAAGGGAATAAATTGACCAATTGGATAAAAACCAGTGGCACAATGCATCATTGAAGAGGGTAGGTTTTGACACACACATACTCATGCAGTATGTGAAAGGGTGACATCATACATCTGAGAAGAAAGAGTGAAGTGCAGTCATGAACTGAATGAGAAGTCAGATATCTAATCTACAGAGGACTCTTCCCTCAAATCACGTGATCTACCACTAAAAAAATCACCATTTCTTTGGTTTAATGTCATTTCCCATAACTGCTTCTACTGTTTGCATATTGATAAATGTATCCTTAGGTCTTAAAAAATATAATTCATTTGGCACGTTCTCAATCTCTTAAACCTATATATGGATGGGAAAAAGTCTAAGAATATCTTTTTCTTTCTGGACTGTAATGAGCATTAATTGGGTACTCATTGAATATAATACACTATGACAGGTTCTGATTAGTTAACAATAGGGAAAATTCCAACGTTACGCACAGGCATCTTAGATCCCAGACAGAACTTGAAAAGGGTATTAAAAAATCATGCAGAAGCAGTATCTTCTAGTTACCTATTGGAGTCTTAGTAGTCTTGAAAACTTTGAATTTTCTTAGCAACAGGTAGCAAGTTTTGAAAGTGCCTCTATAGATACATAGAGAGGAAAACAATACAGGTGTGAAACAAATAAGCCAATAGGAATTTGAACTGTTGATAAGGACAACTGGTCTACCTAGAACAGGAAAAAAAAATACCATTACCATTGCATTAGAATGAGATATATCCCTGCTACAGTATACATTGTTCAAGAGGTATCCTTCAAAGGTTTATTGAGTGAATAGCTAACTGAGTGTGCAGAGTTCCATGAAAGTTTACTCTGATAATAGAAGCAGATGGATTACAGTCATTTTAACAGAACTTATATTTCCTAAGACAACATAGCCAATTTGCTGGCACAAAATGACCTGCAAGGCCAATCCTGAAATCTGAAATGGTCCTAGTATTCCCCGCTGGCAAAAAAATCTAAGTGTTTTTTCTTTCTATCTTTCTGTCTGTCTATCTGTCTGTCTATCATCTGTCTGTCTATCTATCTATCTATCTATCTATCTATCTATCATCTATCTATCTATCTATCATGTATCTATCTATCTATCATCTAACTATCCTTTTCTTTCTCCCTCCTCTCACATGTGTGGGAGGTGTTGTGATTTGTGTGTTGGGGGAAAACATGCATCTCACAGCTTGCATGTGGCAGTTAGAGGATGATGTCAGGTGTTGGTTCTCACCTTCTACCTTGTTTGAGACATGGTCTCTTATTGTTCACCACTGGGTGTGCCAGGCCAGCCACCTATGAGAGATCCTCCTCTCCCCACCCCTCATCTCAGCCTAGGATTATAGACTTATAAATCCTTGTGCTACCATGTTCATATTTAAGTGGGTTCTGAGGATCCAATCTCAGGACCTCACACTGCTGCTGCAAGCATTTCGTGAGCTAGCTCCCCAACCCTTGGATCAGCCTCTCTGTACAAGTCCACTCTATGACACAAAGGATCTTTTTGGCCCATTATTTACTCACTTGGTTCGAGTTTTGATGTCTAAAATCATAAAAGTTGTAAGACAAACCAGGATACAGAAATCATTTTTAAAATGCCACCAGCCTGGCAGAAACATGACACATAAATCATAGGTTTTATTGTATTTGCAATTAACAAATCAAATTTAGTGTCCACTGGAAAGCCTTAGCAATTAGTATAAAGATTAATATAGTGAAACATCTCCACTGTAGCAGGTCTCCCAAATAAAACTGATATAAAGAATGCACTATATAATTGAATAGCATGTAAGTATTAATGCACGAAATCTTCAGAGTCTCCAGGTCCCTGATGCAATTATTTTCTATTCACATTAATTGTTCCAAGCAGATGACGCTAATGACTTTCAGTTATAAAATGTGTCCAAAGGAAGATTTCCTAAGATCAATGCTGTTTAGATATAAGGTCACTTTTATAATTATTCACTTAGATTTTCAACCATGCCTGAATATAATAAAATTAACCTTGTGACTATTTTTAGTTTTTTAGTGAGAATACCAGAGGTTAATTTCCACACTGACCAGCCAACATATTAGGGTATAGATGATTTTCCTATTATCAATATTCCAACTACTACTTCTGGGCTGCATGTCTGAGTGTGTGTGAAAGTCAGAGGTCTGCTTTGAGGGAAACCTAATAGCAGAGATTTTTTTTGACACAGAGTCTCTAAGTGGCCAGGAAATAACCAAGTAGGCTAGGCTGTCTTGCCAGTGAGGCTCTGGGTTCCTCCTGACTCTGTCTCCCCAGCTCTGTGATTATAACCATGACTATCTTTAAAGAAAAAAAAAGTCTATTTTAATTTTTTGAGATTATAATGTAATTACATCATTTTTCACTTTCCTTTCCTCACTTAAAATCCTTTCACATACCCCTCCTTATTCTCTTTCAAATATTGGACACTTTTTTCATTAATTGTTGTTATATGCATATGTATTCCTAAATGTATCAGTACAACCTGCTCAGTCTGTATAATGTTACTTTATGTGTGTTTTTAGAGCTGACCATTTAGCATTGGGTAATCAATTCATGTGCGCCCGCCTGGGGAAGGTTATTTTGTACAAGTCCTGGAGATCAACTCAGGTTTTTGTGTTAGGATTGCAGTACTTTACTAACTAAACCGTCTCTCCAACCCCCCTCCCCCCCCCCCACACACACCTTCTTTTTTTTCTTCTTCTTCTTCTAAGTATTTTGCCAGGCAGACTGTCAGACTGTAAAACTGTGATTGTTGACTATAAAAATGTAACTTGCAAATACAAACACACAGAGAGAACTCTGATGAGCGAGAATAGACTTGGCATGGGTTCTGACATGTTTTCTCCTAATGGGAAGTATCAAACTCTTTAGAAATCTTTCCATCTAAAGTCAGATTTTGAAACATAGAATTAAAGGAATGCTACCCAACATCTCTGCTTGGTTTCACCTTAGAAACTTCACTCACGTGTCATAGACCTCTCATCTGGACATTTGCTCTCAGAGGCAGGACAGGGCCAAAGTTTGACATCTCCGTGGGCAGATATTGAGCTGCATGTGAGTTTCCGAGTTGTATTTATGGAATGTTGCTTAGGTCGTTTTCTTCTTTCTAGCAAGGGTGATGTCACAAGATACACCTCCAAAGCGTCCTCGGGCAGATAGATAGCAACACCTTCCTTTCTTGTGTTCTCTGAAATTCAATAACATGTTCCCCAGCTGATAGAGTAAGCAGGAAGTGTCACTCTCTACAGAAGTGTCTTAAATCTTGGCTTTGTCCCCAAGATAGCTTTTTGGGTATCGATTACATATCAAAGTCTCTGAGTAATGGTCAAGGAGCTTTTTATTAAAGCCCACGTCTCAAATTATCTCTCCCACTCTTATGATATATTATGTATGAACTTTTAAAAATTCATGGGCTCTGCATTTTCCCCCTATAGTTGAGGTTAGCTTTATGCTTGTTTGGTAAAATTTTAACCAGCATGGCTTTTAAGTCTCATTGGCCTAAAAAGAGTCACTTAAAAAAAAACACAATAGTCATATACATGCATACTGAAAAATATTAGGCTTAAAAAAGGGCATGAGCAGTCATGGATGACTGGATTTATATTTTTTTGCCATATAATTTTATCAGCTGCAGATAATATATTCTGTAGCCAATATAAATATTCTCAAGTTAAATTGGAATGACATTTCAGTAAAATACTGTCACTTTCTACATCTGCAAAGACTTCACGGCCCCTGATCTATACTGTGACCTTAGGATTACGAATCCTGCGAATTGTGTAGCTTTTATTAAAGAAACTCTTGGCTTCAGTCTCTGTGTTTCTATAAATCATTAAACTGAAACTGTAGCTGTTATATTGCATTTATCATAATAAGAATATCAGAGAACACGAACCATTCAAGTTGGCTAAACCAGAATAGGATGAGAAAGACACATTCGTAAGCAGAGCAAACTATGCATTTTACCAGTTAAATGGGTGTACATAAGATAATGTTAGAAATGAAGCCATTATGTCCTTTCCACAAAGATGGAATTTAATAATTACCATCATGTGTTTACATTGACAACTGTGCTCAGTGGGATGTGTGGTGTTCTGTGGGTCCCTTAGAGGCTGGCTCCCTGTGTGGCCCTTGTTGGACAATGTAGCGTTATGGCTAAGATTTGAGCTTGGAGTCTTACTTGCCTTGTTGCTGCAACAAACTGCTGACAGAAGCAACTTAAGAGCAAGAGGGTTCATTTGGGCTCCCAGTTCCTGAGGATGCAGTCCATCATGGTAGAAGGTATCTCTGCATGGGCAGTACATGGGTACTTGGCACCCACAGTTAGGAGGCAGAGAACAGATAGGAAGTGGGACTGATCCATGAAATATGTGCATGGCACAGGATATATTTTAGCCACAGCCACCAAAAGGAAGACAAAGGAAGCTGTCTACCTGTATGTTTCCAGAAGCTTCTGTCAGTCGTCCTCAGGGATACTATGCACCCAGTTTGGGTTATTGTCTGACATAGTTTTCTCAGAACTTATGTGCAAAACATCAGATACTGGTGGGATCCCAAGAGATGTAAAATAAGGTTATTTGCAAATTTATGATTTAGTTGAAGAGCCTCAATATGTGGGCGCTCACACACACACATGCAAACATGCACTCACATGCACTCATTCATAATATCAACAACACCTAGAACTTCTCAAGTCCATCGTATGCTGAGGACTATTCAGCCTTCTCCATTACCTGATGTAGCACGTGTCTCAGTGACCTCCACTGACCAAAAAGGACACTGGGACACGGGTCGTGTAACTTTCCTTCCAAGTTCAAAGAGCTAAGATAGGGAAGAGGCCTGATTCAAATCTCAGAAATGGCCTCAGAAGTCAAGTGCTTGAGCACAGAACAGCTATTAACCAGAGTGGATAAGGGTGGCTCGTAATAGCAAACATCAGAGGAAAGCTTGACTTTCCAGCCATAGAACCAGAATTCAATTCTACCTGCCTTTTAACGTACGCCAGCAGTGGTAACAGTGTGGCAAGGATGGAGCTTTTCAAATGGAGGGTTAGCTCTACCTGCTGTCTGTGGAGAATCCCTCTCCAGCCATCCTACACATATGTTCTACGCCCTCTCCAACTCACCAGTGCTAGAGATCATGGTGAGTCCATAGCAATGAAGCTGAGGCAGAGTTATCTTTCAGAAGAAGTTATTAGGAGAAGTGTAGGCTCAGAGCTAAAGCCCTGAAATCAGAGAACAGCAAGGGAGTTAGTCACGGTGTGCATCATGCTAGGATCCTGAAGAGAGAGAGCCTTCGCTCCCTTCTTTTTCCAGAGTATTAATAGAGTTATGGCATCATAGCATAGACAGTGTGATGAGGTTTTGAAGGGAGAGAGCCTTCAATTCTATAAGATGAAGGACATTTCCAGTTCTTATAGACTTTATTGCACACATCAGAAGTCCTATCATGGAACTACTAGATCAGAGCTTACAGTTCAACAAGATCCCCCATATGATTTGTGTGCACGTGAAAAGCATGTATCAATATACCTCTTTGCTTAATCTCTCCTATTACTGCCAGCTTCGCATGATGTGGCTGACTTCCCCACCTCCCTGGAGTGTCTTCTACAGTTTCTCTCTCATCCCTCAAGGTCAACTCCAAGGGAGAGCCTGCAGTTTTTCCTCAAGTCTACCCATCTTCTACATTCTAGTCTCCTGTCAATTAATTCATCCTCTAAAACGCATATGCACTTGAGTAATGCCTGAGCAAGAGGGCTTCTGCTTTGCCAGGCTTAGACACTGAGTTGAGCTGTACAAACAGGTATGTTTTTGCTAGACAGAATAGGATAGGGATAGGTGGTAAACACAAAGGAAATCACAACTAAACTGTGGTACCCTGGAAGAAAGAACAAAAAGTCACCAGAACCCATGCAGAGTGTGGAAGCCTTTGGAGGTGTTTACCGCTCCATTACCTAGAAATATGCAGACTCGGTTGCTTCCTGTAGAGTGGGCGAATCTATTAGAGCAAAGGCAGTTCTAATTAACAACTGCCACCAGATAAATCCCGTAACAGAACATGAAAGACTAGGATAGAGACATGGGAAGCTCATGTGATGTTTCTGGAACTCTATGTAGGATGAATTTTATATGTCTATGCTAGCAGAGGCATTGATACTGGGTTATTCCGTCAAATGGAGCCAGTGTGGGCTAAGGATGCAGTTCAGTTGGTGAAGAGCTTTCCTAGTATGCACGAAGCCTGGGTTCCATTTCTAGCACCATATAAATTGAGCATGGTGGTGCATGACTTTTAGCTCAGCACTCAGGAACTAGAGGTGGGAGGATCAGAAGATCAAAGACATCCTCGATGTTGTGGTTTGAATGTGAAGTGTACCCCGCTGTGTCCCTCACCCCACCCTGGGAAAGGCTTGCATGTTTTAACAATTGGTTCCCAGCCCATGGAAGGTTGTGGAACACTTAAGAGGTGGACTCTCACTGGAGGAAATCAGTCACTAGTGGATGTGCCTTTAGGTTTCATAGCCTACACACCACTCACATCCATTCTCTGCTTCTTGAGTTTGGAAACAACATGACCGGCCTTTTGTTTCCTCCACCGTGTCTTCCCTGCCATGAGGGACTGTATCCCTCTGGGACTATCAGCCAAAATAAACCCTTTCCCCTCCAAGTCACTTTGTCAGAGAATTTTGTCACAACAGAACAATTAATTGAGAAACTTGACCACATAGTCAACTCAAGGCCAGGCTGGGCTATGTGAAGCCCTGTCTAGAAAGAGAGAGAGAGAGAGAGAGAGAGAGAGAGAGAGAGAGAGAGAGAGAATAGAGCTGTTGGCTGGCTATAGATATCTATTGAGAAACATGTATAGATTTACTTTAACTAAGTTATATCTAACAATACAAAAGGACATCACTGGTAGATGATGTTGTAAACTAGATTTGGAGACATTTCTCCTATCATGATACTTAGTTCCAAATTTCAGGGGGGAGAAATAGGATGATATTAAAAATTCTTGGCATTTTTTTAAAAGATCACTTAAAGAGATCATTATGCAGCAAAAATACAGTATCTATAGCAAGGCAGATGAAATGATTGAGTGTTATAGTTATTGATTAGTGAGCAAATTAAACATGCCCTCTGTACTCGGTGAGGGTTTAAGGTTTGCCACAAGTACTCTCCCACCATGGCTACCTGCCTGGCTCTGGCTGGGGTGTTTCTCACCGTCATTTAGAATTGCATTTGCAGGACAGCGATAAGTACTCAGGTACTAATGGCGCCCATAAAGTGTCAATAAATTGCATAAGTAAGAAGCCTGACACCTCTGCAAGTGATACAAAGACAGATGGCTCTAACTGGAGAATTTCAGAGACAAGGCTTTCTAGAGATAGGCTGGAATTAGACGCTAATAGAGAGCTCCTGTTCTCCATCAGGACGACGCTAAATTCATTTAGCCTGTCCGGTCTGCAGAGCTTCGTCTATTACACCAGCAAGGTGGCTGTGGAAATGCACATGGGTGTTTACCTCTCCATCTGTTGCCTGTGCTTTCTGTAGGCCCCCAAGATTTCTAACCACCTGGACCTTCTGCATGAGGTCCCTGTCTGTGAGCTCTGGGGGTTGTTATCATTCACAGAGCCAACCAGACACGAACAGTCCTGTGCTGTTTTACAGTGGAGATCTGCGACCCCTGAGCTTTGCACCTTACAAGGCTGCACAGATAGACTGCAGTGTATGTAGTAGCTGACTCAGAATAACCTCCTAACCAGAGAGGAGCCTAGGAGTGATATGGTAGGGCTGCCCACTCTACAAATAAAGCCATTGAGAGAAATAAGCACAAGACTATGAGTTTTATAGCAGTATCTAACCTGATCGGGACCATTAAGTAAAACCTAATGCTGATGCTCTTGAACCCTATAGCCAAGAATGTGTCTTCTTCCATCCAGAGCATCTGGGGTGTGTTGTTTTGTTTTGCTCTGCAATGCTGGACATTGAACCCTGGCCCTCATATATGCTAGTCAAGTATTCTCCTGCCAGCTAGACACCCTGCCCCGAGTCTTGATTTGATATTGATTTGATCTCTTACCATATGGTTGGCTAGAATGGGAACCTAGTGTTGTGTTAATGATGGTGGCTTGAAATAAGCCGAGCACCTTCTGTAAATCAAATTCTAACTATGTGCTTCCTGTCTAGAACCTCATATCATTCTGTGGTAACCGCAGAGCCTCATCCCACCCTTGTAGTAACGTTTGTGCTTGACCGTGCATACTGTTGCAGTTCACTTTAAAGGGGGAAATGTGGCTGACAAAGCTAAACAATTTCCCAGGAGCCACACAGTAAGAAGCATAGCTAAGGGGTGGAGGGCGGGGGTAGCTCAGTGGGTAAAGCGCATGCCTTGCAAACCTGAAGACCTGGGTTTGATTCCTAAAACTCACAGTAAAACCAGAAACAAATAACAACAAAAAATGGGGCATGCTTGTGATCTCAGTGGTGGTGAGAAAGAAACAGGTCCCTGAGTCTCATTTACCAGGCAGCCTAGTCTTGGCAAGTCCTAGGCCAGTGGGAGACTCTTTAAGCGAGTCCTGAGATTGTCAGGTGGTCTCCACGTGATTGAACATACACATGCTTACATACCCCTCCCCCATAGGCCCCCAAACATGCATGTGCATGTGTGTACGCGCGCACAGACACACACACACACACACACACACACACACACACACACACACACGTGTGGCAGAGCCAAGATCCGAGCCTAAGGTCTGCTTTGGTTCCCAAGCCTGAGCTTCTGGCCACTTCCTCTAACTGCATTGGGTGTTTACTTCTTCTTAAGCCAGGATTTTGCTCAGCCCTGTCCTGCTTTTACAGGAACACCTCCAGAATGCCAAATCAGGAACCCCCGCCTTGAAACACTCTGGCTCGGGGTTAGTCATCCCCGATCACCTCTGTCCTGGAAAGAGCTGCAGCAGCAGTGAGCTGTCGCTGTCCAGCACCTGCAGCGAGTGCTCCAGTGGCTCCTCCTACACGTGGCAGGACAGGAAGCTCCTTGGGAAAAGGGTAAGGCTCCTGTCAGTCAAGTCAGCCTCCGGGAGAACAGACAGGAAGAGAATCCTGGGCTAGCTGGAACTTGGTCACAAGGGCAAAGGGGGTGCCGGGAAGGAAATGACCATTTGCTAAATGTTTGCCCATGGACCGTGGAGACTGCCACTAATCAATGCTGTGGGCTCATAAAACACAAAGCAGGATGGGACTCTACATCAGAGAACTGCAGAGCAGACAGATAAATTACTGGGACAGGACATAGGGAGCAAGATTTTGGTGAAAGGGCTGAGGG
>CABHPQ010172595.1:6723-43524 GCA_902168405.1 Peromyscus aztecus | reverse complement strand
AGAGAGAGAGAGAGAGAGAGAGAGAGAGAGAGAGAGAGAGAGAGAGACTATCCAGCCTCTGTACTTGGACAGTAAAGTCTTCAGGACCTTGATATCCACCCTCCTGGACATCCTAGCTCTGGGAAGTTGATACTCTTTCGGAGTCCAAAGTGCCACAGTGTGTTCAGCAAACACAGCGGGTGTTGCCGCAATGACTGGGGAAGGGAAGCCAGTCTTCAGTAACATCTTCAGTAACTCAGCCAAAGATGCTGATGAAGGAAATGCATTTTCTAGAGAAGCAAGACTCTAGTTTGACACTGAACATTTCCTTGGTGAGAAAAGCAATCTTAAAAAGTGGTGGTAGGAAGCTCCCAGCACTCTCTGATGCCAGAAATCTCTGCTGCAGAGAACAAGAGCCTCTGTCCTATCATTAAAAAGGAAGCTGGGGTTGCAAGGTCCTGGAAGAGTGCATTGCTGGTATCTTTCTTTGTTGAGAACAACGTGATGTGGAGGAAAGGAAGAGCAAGAGAAACCCGAGGACACTGAATCCCTGAGAGCAGGTGTGGGGAGCAGGCCAGGCATCACTGATGTGTTTGCACTTGGATAAGGGATGTCACAGATGTGATGGATTGGCCTCTTCACTCAGGCCTACAGTGTGGCTCTGTAAGTACTTAGTAGCTTCCTGAGTTGCTCTTCTAGAGTGGCTCAAACTTGATTGTCTTTGTGTGGCTTCAGAAAGGCACGCAGAATGCCTTGAATTGGGCCATGGTGGGCTGGACAATGGCCCTTGAAGATGGCCAGGATCTAATTACTGGAACCCAGAACAGCTTATACAGAAAGGGGGCCTGAGCATATATGCTTAAATTAAGGATCTTGATATAGGAAGATTATCTTGACTTATCTAGGTGACTCTAAATACAGTCTCAGGTTTCTCTGTAAGAGGAAGGGAGATAGAGACTTGGCTCCAGATAGAGAACAGGCAGAGTATGGAGAGAAGTTAGAACATGCTGGCTTTGATGATGGAGGAAGGGACCTTGATCCAGGGAATGCAGCTGTTAAGGTTGTAAAACCAAGGAAGATATTGTCTCCCTAGAGCCTCTGAAGAGTGTGATGCTACCAACATGTTGGTTTTAGCCAGTGAAACCAATTTTGGTTTGTGACTTCTAGAATTCTGAGGAAGTAAATATATGTTGTTATAAGCTAGTTTGCAGCAATCTGTTACATCAGGAATAAAGAGCTAATACATGGACAAGAGTGAGAATTTGCATGCATGGGATCCTGGCCCACAGAAGCTTTCTATTTAGAAAGTATTTTAGTCAAGTTCTATAGAATGATGGAGCTCCCAGAAGACAGATATACAGAGAAAGGGGTTTATTTATCAGGGGAATCAGACCATGTGATTATGGAGGCCGAGGAGGTCCATGATGGGCTATCTGAAAGATGGAGAATCAGAGAAGCAGGTCTAAGTTCAAAGGTCCCAGAGCCAGTGAAGCTTATGATGTAATTTTTGGTCCTGGAAGAGAGGTAGAAAGCCCAGGGATGGGTCCACTGGAGTCTAAAGGCCAGAGAACCTGAAACTCTTTCATCCAGGGTCACTGGAGAGGTGTGGGCAATGAGGAGAAGAGAGGGAGGGAGAATCCTTGCTCTGCCTTTTAGTCCCAGCAGATTCCATAGCACTCATCACAGTGAAGGCGGAACTTCTCCACTCAGTCCACAAACTCACACGTCAATCTTCAGTGGAAACACCCAGCAGATTCAACTGGGAAAGCAAAGCCACCTGACATTCCCTTTTAATAGAGAAAGAATGAGTTCCCTAGAAAGACAAACAATTCCATGCTCTCTCTCATCTGAGGTTCCTAGCTCCAAATCTTGAGATGTGAGTACATACCCTGGAGTAACTGTAGAAACCAGGAGAGTAAGAAGGGACCGTTGTGTATGGGAGCCATAGAGAAGGGAATAGCAGGGCACAGGTGAAGTGAAGGGGGAAATGGGAGAAGTGGGTGGCTCTAATTAAGAAGGGGGTAGGAAGGTAAATACAGAAGAAGAAGAAGGGGGACGGTAAAATAACTGCAAGGATGTCTGGGGTGGTTTGAATGTAATTGGCCCCATAATCTCATAGGGAGTGGCATTATTAGGAGGTGTGGCTTTGTTGGAGTGGGTATAGCCCTGTTGTGTGGTGGTATTGTGTTCCCCAAAATATTGTGTATGCTAATAAACTTATCTGGGGTCAGAGAACAGGACAGCCACAATATTAAACATGAGGATAGGCTGTGGTAGCACACGCCTTTAATCCTAGCATTCCAGAGACAGAAATCCCTCTGGATCTCTGTGAGTTCAAGGCCACACTGGAAATGGCCAGGCATGGTGACACACGCCTTTAATCCCAGGGAGTAGTGGTAGAAAGCAGAAAGGTATATAAGGCGTGAGGACCAGAAACTAGAAGCTTTTGGCTGGTTAAGCATTTGGCCTGGTTAAGCTTTCAGGCTTCTAGCAGCACAGTTCAGCTGAGACCCATTCTGGATGAGGACTCAGAGGCCTCCAGTCTGAGGAAACAAGACCAGCTGAGGATCCGGCGAGGTGAGGTAGCTGTGGCTTATTCTGTCTCTCTGACCTTCCAGTGTTCACCCCAATACCCGGCTCGGGTTTGATTTTATTAATAAGATGCTCTAAGATTCCTGCTACACTGTTGGGAGGAAGTGTGTCACTGTGGGGGTGGGCTTTGAGGTTCCTATGCTCAGGACACTTTCCAGTGTCTTAGTCAACTTCCTGTTGTCTGCAAGATGTAGGACTTTCAGCTACTACCCCAGCACCACATCTGCCTGCATGTTGCCATGCTCCCTGTCATGATGATAATGGACTGAATCTCTGACACTGTAAGTGAGCCACCCCAATTAAATGTTTTCTTTATAAGAGTTGTTGTGGTGGTCATTGTGTCTCTTCATAGCAATAGAAACCTTAACTAAGACAATGTCTAAAAAAGTCATAAGGAATCATATTATTAACTAGCTACCTAAGTTGGTGCATAGATGTATATATATATAGCTTAAATAAAAATTTCCCATTTGGGATGACAGTGCTCTCTCCCCCCAAGAGCTGTAGACCATCTAACAAAAACCCCAACTGTAGGCATGAGAGGCCCTCTTTTGAGTTGATGGTCAAGGATGTCCAAGAGACTCCCAAAACATATGCTATTGCTATTGTCCTTGAGATGAAATGGAAGGTAAGTCCCTATTGCTAAAGACATCATACACTTTGGACATAGGACTCAGAACCTCTGAGCTGGATCTGACCTGAAAGCCTCCTCCCTGAGGAATAGTTTCCACGGTACCAGAAGGGTCCACACAAGTTTCCAAAGGAGAGAGGCAACCAACATTACTACTAAGATATGATACCTACGAACCACAGCAAAGGCCAGCACCGTGTGATAACCCTAACAATACAGTAGTAGCATACATACTTTAGTGGAAACCAACAGCTCTGTAAATGGACTCAAGACTTGCTCAAGGAAGGAAACCATGCCTGGTACTGGAAACCCTGCAAACTACTCAGGGCTCCTGAAGTCATGGGTCTTAGAGGAGAAATTATAACCACCATTTTACTAGACAAGCATTTAACTATATTCTAAACATTTGTCCTCATACCCACCGCTAAGTATAACTCTCACCCATCATTAAGGACACTTCTCTTTGCCACAGGTGGAGACCATGATAGAAAACCACAACTGATCAAAATGCCGAGGTGTGGAGCCGAGTCCTAAATGATACATCTATAACACAACTCCTCCACCTAAGGATCGGGGATCCCAGCAGAAGATGGGGCAGGAAGATTGTAGGAGCCAGAGGGATAGGGAGTTTGCTGTGAGACTGTGTTTCCTCCTAATGTTAGAAGCTACACCCATAAAGTCTCACCAACATGGCTACCTAAACATGACCTGAACAAGGACAATACCAGTAGATAAGCTAATGGGGACAGGGGAAAGACCGTGAGGCCTCAACCCAAACAACAGTACCTAAAAAATGTTGAGAGCAGGGGAAATAGTCTTCCACAAGGAAGAGCACACCAATTGGTTCCCCAATACCAAACAGTCCTGAAAACAAATACATAAAAGCAACATTATATGGACTAAGCAGGGTGTATTTATGTATTTAGGAACACACACACACACACACACACACACACACACACTTAAAGAAAGAGATATCATGGGTTCTAAAGAGACTAAGTGGGGATACATGGGAGGGTTTAGAGAGAGGAAATGGAAAGGGGAAATGATGTAATTATATTATTATTTCAAAAAAGTAAAAAATACTAAAAAACAAACATGAGAGTTACACTAATGGGGGATTTATTAAGGCAACTCCATGTAGTTAAAGGGAGGTTTATTTTGGGGTCACTTACAACAAGTAAAGGGATAGGTTACAGGATCTGGGAGAGGTGAAGCGCAGTCCAGTGGGGTTCTCTGGAGAACTCTGCTTGGTCTACATCCAGCATCCAGGATCACCAGGAACCAAGAGAGCTGGCACATCCAGATCTCGGGTCTTAAGGGCTCCCGTCTTGGCCCCTCCTCAGGGCAGGTCATAGGTAGGCATGACAGTTACTGGAAGCCTCACTGGGGGTAATATTTTCAGGTCAAAGCTGGAACAGCTCCCCACTACATTACCCCTTTTAATAAAAAAAAAAAAACATAAAAAAGAATGTGCCCCATGCTTACTGCAGCACTGGAAGCCATCCTGCTTTCCCAGCTCCTGAGTAGCCCTTATCACATCAGGGACACCCTGAACCAGTGATCCCAGGAAGTGAGTGAGAGCCACAGGAAGCTTTGAATGCCACCATGTTTAGAATTGTTTTCCCCTGTTCTCCAGTGGTGCAGAGCAGTGAGAACTAAGGGGGCCTAGGCTCAGAGGAGTCCTAGTCTGCATCCCGGTGTTGACATGTCGACATGCCATTTGTCCTTCAGAATGTCACTTGAGCTCGACTGCCATGGTCATGTCATAAAATGGAGCTAAGAATACAGGCTGCTGTAAACTCTGAATGAAATATGGGTTGTGACAAAGTCATGGCCAGATTAACACAGTCCCCACAAGGTATAGGTACAATGGCTCTGAATGACTGGAAAAATGATGATGAATTAGCAAGATGTCTGAAGTCAACCCTAACAATTGCAGGTGGAGATGGAGAATCAGAGAATTACATAGATAGAAACTCTTTGTCTAGGGTATAGTATAAGTCAGAGACTGTTTATGGTGTGCCTAGTGGTCAGAGCTTCCTACCATTAGGAGGATGTTCTGTGATATGATCTAAGACTCCATTTTCACAGTATCAGTGACCACCATCTGCCCCATCTTTGGTCTATAGCTGTCTTCCATAGGTGGGAGGAGACAGAGCCAGGGACTAGGCACAGGAAGAGAAATGGAAAAGTGATCACTCTTAAATGAGCTTGGCATGGATTTGATTGACATTAGGGAAGTAGACTCTGGATTCTTAGTGATGTCATTGGCCATTTCATAAGGGATAATGGTGTTTACAAAGAGCCCTGATGCCGCTGAAGGACAAACGTCTCATTTTCTTTGAGTATAGTTGAGCTTCTCTGTGCAGACAAAGAAACAAAAAAAAAAAAAAAAAAAAAGAAAACACCCAGAGTCCGTAGGACCTAACAAGTGTGCATTGAGTATGCATACACACATGACTTGGAGGCGGGGCATGGAGTGGGCATGTAAGTGCCTGTGCCCAAGAGAGCTGGCATATGGGCCATGTCCTCTGCTTTCTTGGGCTAAATGCCCGGGAAGAGCAGAGGGGGGATGGAGAGAAAGGGGGTGAGGAAGGAAAAGCAGAGGGAAGGGAGTGCCGTCAAAGTGGTTGCCCCTGTGCTGAGCTCTGCTGGAAGCCTCTGGAATGATTTGGTTCGGTTCGGGGATGGGATAGGGACCGTTCACTGGGGTGTTGTCTGCCTCTGCATCTGCACGTGCTCACACTTTGGAGTGGCTGCTGTGGTTTGGATGTTGACTGTTTCCCAAAAGTCCCCATGTGAAAGAAAGGCTCACCTCCATCTGAGATGACACTGTTGGGATGTTGTGGAAGCCTGAGGAGGGAGTGTCTAGTAGGAGGCCTGGAGGCCCCTGAGGGCATACCCTTGAAGGAGTGTGCAACCCTGGTTCCTTCCTTTCCTCTTTTGCTTCCTGACCCCTGGCTGCACATGCTTCCAGAGGATCAAGCAACGGTCCCTCCCTGGACTGGAAGCTCAAAAACTGTGAGCCAAAACGAACCCCTTTTCTCTTTTGACATTAACCTCAGTGATTTCGCTATAGTAATCCCAAACTGGCGATACAGCAGCTGGCCATGCCGCCGGGGCATGTCAGAGGCGGAGGGATTAGTGATGTCATCGGCCGTTTCATAAGGGATAATGGTGTTTACAAAGAGCCCTGATGATGCTGAAGGACAAACGTCTCATTTTCCTTGAGTATAGAAGAAGCCTGTTGGGGGTGATGGGGAAGCTTGAGGGGGAGCAGTGGGGAGGCAAGGGCTGTGCCATTATGATTTCTTATCATTGGTAGCTTAAGTGATGGGGGACAAAGTAACTGTGAGCCAAACCCCCCCAAAAACAACCAAACACACACACACACACACACACTAAATAAAATAAAATAAAATACAATACAATAAAATAAAAAACTAAAAAACTAAAAAACGCCAAAATCAAAAAAAAAAACTACGCGACCTATCCTTTTTACTAGGACATATGTTTTCATTGTTGAAACCTCACTCATGAAATTACTAAAAGTGTATTTTATACATTGGTAATGCTCAGGAGAGACCTGGTGGGTTTTGCTCAAGCTTGGAACTGTTTAGACCTGTTCCAAGCTAATTGTAATATCAAAAGAGTGACATTGGCCAGGATCTCTTCCGTGTTGGAGACTGTACTAGAAGAAGCAGGAGGTCATAAATATAACATGAGTTCTTGTTCTTAAGAAGGCATTGTAGCACAGTGGGAGAGCTGGCTTGTGCCAGTCAGGAGGCAGGAGAGTTCATTTCAGCCCAACCTCTGAGCTGTGTGGCCTTGAATCACCACACTGCCTCTACACACTTACTCCATTAGCATCAAGACAGGGATAGGAGTAACTTCCCTACATGGAGGGCATCAGAATCAGAGGAGACATTGACTATAAACCGACTCTCAGCCCCGGCACTTGTTTAAAGTGGTGGCTGTAGGAAGAAGTTGTGAGTGTCCCATGATGTCTGTGCACTTGCCGTGTTCCATGCTAAAGGGAGGAGGCTTCCCAGAAAGACTCACTTCAAGAAGGCTGAGAGCTGATTTAAGATGACAAGAAAAGATGAGAGAAAACGAGTATTTTGAGTGAGCATTAGAATGAGAAACGAGTTCGGGCATCTGGCTTCTTAGGAATAGTTCTGATAAAAAAGGAGCACTGCTCGTGTGAGAGAAGGCTTGATTGAGGTCAACCAATATGCCCTGTTTCTCCACCATATTTAAGAGATGGCAGCACCCCTCAAATTATTCTGTAAATTTAGTTATTGATATTCACTCTTAGTGGGAGATTCGTTCTTGCCTCATTTTTGGAAATGACTTTTTCAGTACATGCCACGTGGTAGTCCTGACCCAGCAATTCCTTTTTAGCCATCCACCCTTCAGAATAGTTAAGTGAATACAGGCATGCGCAAAGGCTTGTTGCTGTAGTCTGTAATAGTGGGAACCTGGAAACCAGCTCACTCCAGGGAACAGGTGTGTTATATTGTGGACTGTAATGACAAACACAGGCTATGATCTAGCAAACATATCTGAACCTTGACATGTGACATAATGCAGTCATCTACAAAGTTCACACTTGAGAACTATTGGAGTTGTGAAAATGTCTTATATTTAAAAAATTGAAAATGTGCATGTATTTATTTATTATTTATTGTTGTATCACTGTCTTCCTTATTTCTTTTTTGGTTGTTTGTTTGTTTTTTTTTTTCCGAGACAGGGTTTCTCTGTGTAGTTTTGGTGCCTGTCCTGGATCTTGCTCTGCAGACCAGGCTGGCCTTGAACTCACAGAGATCTGCCTGGCTCTGCCTCCTGTGTGCTGGAATTAAAGGCGTGTGCCACCACCACCCAACTTCCTTATTTCTTTGATACAACATCTTTCACTAAATGTGGAGTTAGGCTGGCAGCGTGCAAGCCCTAGTGAGCATCCTTTCCCCCAATACAGCAAGTGCTGTATGGTTTTGCATTGAGCTGCACTCATAGATAACCTTGGTCAAATTCCCATGGGCTTTGGGTTGGATAAGCCTGCTAGAGTATGATTCCAGTTATGTAGATGATGCCATAGATATTTGCATGTGGGAACACAGATATGGGTCCCAAGAGCACCAATGGGAACTACATAATGTTAAACCAAGGTGTAAAGCATTATTTCAAATGAAAGAATATTATTTGCTAATGTAAAAAACGTGAAGGAGTAACATGTATTTTCTTCACAGGAATGGTCTCACTACAGTTTTAACATATATTGATTCCAAATCTTGATTTCTAAGTGATAGTACTAATTTTATGAAAATAGCATGGTCACTGCATAAAAGCCTAAATGGGGTTATTCATATCTTGACTTACGGCTATTGATTTAAAATATAGCTTTTAGTCATGATTATTGAATATTGATTTTTCCATTTTCTTATGCTTTTAGATCAATCTCCCTATTCATATTAAAATCAATGTTTGGGTGACTTATTAAGGTTTTCTTTTCTTTTCTAGTCTTTGATCTTCCCTAACTTTTTCTTTTTTCATAAATAACTATTGAATATGTTCTTGCTTTTCACATTTTACTTTTCAGGATGCTGTGCTGTTTAAATTTGTGATATCGTCTCTGTCATATGCATACCCCTGTGTCTTAGCTGATGGTCTACACTCAGAGTATCAATACAAGTTTCTTCCTTACGTCCTGAGAGACTGCACTAGGTGTCCCAGGCCTGTGGTGGAATGGGTTCAGAAGCTGTCTCCATTGCAGTTTTTCCTTATTTTTTCATCTTCTTTGGGGTCATGTTGAAGAAGCCTGCATCCTAGGCTGCTGTGGGACGGTCTTCTGTATGCTGTGAATATATGTTGCTCCCATTGGTTAATAAATAAAGCTGATTTGGCCTATGGTAAGGCAGGATAAGAACCAGGCAGGAAATCCAAGCAGAGAGACAAGAAGAAGAAGGGTGGAGTCAGGGAGATGCCATCCAGCCGCCTAAGGAGCAACATGCCAGCAGACCGGTAACACCACGGCCATGTGGCAGAATATATATTAATAGAAATGGGTTAATTTAAGATGTCAGAGCTAGCTAGCAATAAGCTCAAGCCATAGACCAAACAGTTTGTAATTAATATTAAGCCAGGCAGGAGGGGTTCATCTGTCTACACTAGGCAGCCAGGAAGCTGGGGATACTTAGAGTTGCTAATCTCCCCTGGAGCTTTTGGAGGCAAGCAAGTCTTGAGAAGGTAAATAGGCCATGAGAGAGAGAGAAAAAAAATAACCCTCTTTCTGTTACTGTTGGTTTTATGCGGCACTCTTACCCTATGAGGAAAAGTCATGAAACACAACAAAAACCCACTATCAAGAGTTTTCTTAGGAGGAGGAAGGACGGGATGTGATCAGGCCTGCTGGAAAGACACTTGATGAGGAGAGGGAGGGTACATGGGATCCGCCTTTTAAGGACTACTCCAAGAATGCCCACATGGGCCCATGTGGCTACTCCACGTATGCGCATAGATTATGTGGTCATGCTGCATGCAATTTATGTGACCGTGCAGCGCATGGATTATGTAGGTCGTATGACCTGGAAATGACTAGGTGGAAATAACTAAGTGTCTTGCCAGGGCATGCGCGATCATGAGGGCATGGCTAGAATTCCTGTCAGTTACAGCTAATGAGATTGTCAAGTTGTGGACAATAGGGGTTTGCCAGACCCTGGTAGAGAGTTGATCCAGGCAGGAAGGATGGTTAGAGAGAAGGCACAGGTAGGGAAGGCCAGGTCACAAAGCTTCAAGTTGGAGAACACTTGTCTTGTTTCCTTTGTCAAAGGTGATTGACTTGGGATTCAGAATTTATTTTATTTTTTGCCTCAGTTTCCATGTGTATAAAATGCTAGTGTATATCCACAAGGTTATTGTGTATAAAATGCTAGTGTATACCCCATAATGTTATTGTGGGGATTTGATGAGTTAATGTTGGAAAGTGCTTATAACAGAAATTGGGTGATGATGGTGTGTGTGTGTGGGGGGAGATATCTGTGGTCTTTGAGTTGAGGGGTCATTTTGTTACATATACTTTATATGTTCTATTTTTCTTGGAATTCTTTTTCAGTTCATGGAGAGAAAAGAACTTCACACTTGCTACATTTCAACACAATTCTTTTTACTTCAGAAACAGTCTCTATTATCTTGTCTGGGTCAAAAGCTTTTCGGTAGTTGTTTTTCGGCTGGGTTTATCTGATGCAACAAAAGGATGGCTAGCCTCTAAGCACAGGTTCTCTTAGCCATTTCTCTCTCCTTGTAGGAAATCAATGGTGGCTGTCACTGGGCCCTTGGCCTCATGGGCCTTGTGGAAAAGCCCTGGTAACTGTGGAGGAAAGTAGTACTTTCTGATCAAAGCTCTCCACATTGTTCAGTCTCTTGTTTCTTTGGGCTCTGAAGGTCTCAGTGATGATGTTTAGTCTACCACCCGAAGTGGTCTGGGTACTGGCATCTGGGCAGGAGGTCTGATTTGGAAAGCTTGCTGATTCCTCTTATAAATAAGCCCCACCACAGCCATTCAATAGGACGTCACCCAGTATGTAGCTAGAAGAGATGAACACAGTGCCCCTTACAACTTGGTGCGAGCAGGCTCTGGAAGGATGTCAGCAGGACCGGAGAATGCTCAGGTCTGTTGTGAACTGGAGAGGCAAGGCTGGGAGCGTTCCTGTGGGGACTTCTGACTCAGCAGGGCATGTTGAAGGGACTAGAGGGGTATTAACAAGTGCTGGGTGTCTCCTATTGTATGCCGGAGCTAGGTGATTTGCAGACATTATCTCATTTGATCTTGGTAATGACACTGTGAGTCAGCTAACTTCATCCTCATTTTCATGAGGAGACAGGGCCTCTGAGCAGCTAAGTAACAAAGAACATGTCCAAGGTGACACAGAAGTGTGTGAGAGCCCAGGCACTCTGGGGACTGAAAGCACCAGAGAATATGCTAATAAAAAAGTTATAGGTAATTCTCTGTGGGTGAATCCATTGTAACTTTACCAGCACACCCCCCGCCCCCCACACACACACATAAAAATCAGGGATTTAAAGCCTGGGAGGAGCTTTTTATTTAGCTCAGCCCCTCATCACACAGCGAGCTAAGTGAGCCAGGAGAGGTTAAGTGTAAGCAGAAGCGTGGACACTGTGAGGACAGGGGCTTGCTGTACTAATGAGGGAGACACTCCCTGACCGCAGAGGAAAGAGGCTGGGTTGAGGTGACTTCCTGGTCCGAGTCTGAGGGGGGCCATTCCCACTTGCACAGTTCTCAGCTTCTTTGTGTTGCTACTCTGGAAGCCACTTTGTGCAGAGGGCCTTAGAAATGGCTTCTGGTTAGATAAGGAGAGAAAAGACAAGACAATGTATTTCAGTCCTTGTCTATAAGGCAGGAACTGGGCGGGACATTTTAAACCACTATTCCACTGGCCCCGATTTCCCTGGTTAATGGGGTTCATCAGCACCTAGCTGGATGAAGTTATGTTTATTAGTCTTCTGGTCTGGAGACACGTGTCCCTGTCCTGAGTCCAATGGAAGCGGGTTCCCTCACTGCCTGTGGCCCACATGCAAGGTACTGGACTCCTGGGCAATGCTGCTTCCTCAGCATTTGGCCATCACCGTCTTGTGCAATCTGTATGGTTAGGTGAGTGAGTTTAGAACCACTTGTCAGGACCTGGTCATTCTAGACATATACTAGGTAGAGATGAAAAGAATTCTTCTTCTTCCTTTTTTTTTTTTTTTCCACATTGCCTTCTGGGCGTGTTGCATATCCCCCTGTAAAACATGCTGCTGTGTTATACACGGCTCAGACATACGCTTATTCTGTTTATGCATTTGTTGACAAGCAGTTTTTGTTCTAAGACTGATGGACCCTTAGTAAGAGGCCCTTGCTTTTCTACTGCATCCGGCACAGGCCCTGCCTCGCGGCTGGTTACGCAGAAGTCTTCTGCAGATTTATAGCTTGTCCTGGTTTTCAGCTTCAAGGGTCCTTTAAAGTTAATCCAGGCCTGCCACAGTCCTCAGGTGCCCAGTTAGAGGCTTTAAACCTGCAGGAGCAGACCGTGTGTATCCCACGCCGCTCCCCACTTGCTGCAGATATTAGATTGGACTATGAATCTCTGGGATTTCAAGAGATTCAGACTTAATGACCCAGCTCTGGCTCATGTCTATAAAAGTCAGGGAACCTTAGCTAAGCTAGTCAGCACAGCTGGCCGGGAGATCCACAGAGAAATGGAGTCTCAGCTGCAGGGAGAGAGGGTAGAACAGGGAGATCCACAGAGAATTGGGGTCTCAGGACTCCAGGGAGGAGGGGGTGGAGCCGAGGTACTTCTGTGGGCAGACCCAGAGAAACTGAGGCAGCCCACCAGTGAGGATCCAGCAAGCAGGCTTTGCTCCTGCTTAACCTCACTTTCTCCAAGGGCAGAGCAGGGAGCTGGGGGCTTTACTGGATGAAACCTGAAATCATTTTCCCTTCCACTGAAAGGACATCTCATCCCAGTGGGAAGGAGGGCATTAACATTGTGTGAAGTCCTCAGCTTCCTGGGACAGAATGGCCGGAAGTGGCATGTGGGCAGCAGCCACCGTTCAAGCAGATTTGAGGGGCATATGCGCAGACTTGGCCTGGCCACTTGGTGGTTCATGACCTTGGATGGGCACTTCCTCTCTGAGCTTTAGTTGCCTTTTCTTTAAAGTTGGGAGCAGGAATGGCTTCCATACGGAGCTGTGATGAGGACTGAAGGGTGATGTTTTTAAAGGGCGTGGCAGAGGGCAGGGACTTGGTGGTGTGAAGCAGAAGTGGTTGAATCCATGATATAGGTAGAGATCCAGAGATGTGAACACGTGACCTCACTCAAGGTTGCCGAGCAATGAGAGTGGGCCAGGCTCTGGTCGCTTCTGCCTGTTGCTGATTCTCAGACTCTGTGAGCTGAGATTTCCCCATTGTTTGTTCTGTATTTTCCCCCTCCCCCGGGGCTGCCTTTGTCGTGTGTGTGTGTGTGTGTGTGTGTGTGTGTGTGTGTGTGTGTGTGTGTGTAGGAGTGTGAAGGTAGAGCCGCTTCCCCTAAAGCACCAGAAGCAAGGCTTGTTGCTCATCCCCACAGAGGCTCATGGATCCAAAGCAAGATCACCAGTCTCCTCACTTAACAGAAATCCTGGATTTCTCACTTGTAGCAGATGGACTCACTGTGGCAGGTTGGTTGGACTGTCCTGAGACTCTGTCCACTCCCATTATACCCTGCCCTTTGTCTCCAGGATCCTGCTCACATTCTAGGGCTCTTCACCAATAGAACAAATGGCTTTGGGAGACGTAGAAAGCAGGGAAGTCTGGGAACCTCCTCTTCCTAAGGTAGGAACTGCTTTGTCTTTAGGAAGCCAATAAGATTTTCATTAGCAAAAATAGCATTTCAACCATAATCCACTGTCATATGGCTTTTGGGTCACTCCCTGCCAGCTTGCCTGGCTTTCCACAGAGGCTTAATTCAGGAAGAACCCCATTGTCCAAAATTAGACTGTTATGGATTATTTGTACACTGTGTGAGGATGTATGGCTGTGATTTGGTGTAATAAAAAGCTGAATGGCCAGTAGCTAAGAAGGAGAGTGTAGGCGGGACTTTGGGGCAAAGAGAGAACTCTGGGAAGAAGAAAGGTGGAGTCGCCAGCCAGATGTAGAGGAAGCAGGATGGATGGTATGGAGATGAGGTAACAATCCTCATGGAAGCATGTAGATTAAAAAAAATGAGTTAATTTAAGTTATAAGAACTAGTTAGGAACAAGCCTAGGCTAAGGCTGAGCTTTATATAATTAATAATAAGTCTCTGTGTTGTTATTTGTGAGCTGGTGGCCCGAAGAAAAATCTGACTACATTAGACTTAGTCTGTCCTTGGTCAGACTCAGGATGCTGTGGGTCTCCGTAGGAGAAGGCAAGTTCTGGCACCTGTACAGGCAGAAGGGACTACCCATGTCATGGCTTTTAGGTTGTGAGGAAGACTAGAGAGTATAATGGAATGGTGGGATGGCCCTTGTGGGGCAATTCTGGCACCAGGTTCTTTGTAAATCCCACTTCTTTAGTTCTCAAGATGACTGTGTCAGGTAATTCATATTTACTGACTAAGAAACTGAGGGTCCGAGATGTGGATGACTAAGATGTTTTTTTATTCATTCATTAATTCATTCAACAATTACTTACTGTCTTAGTGTGGGTTCCATTGAAGCCTTGCTGAGGCAGAGGTTTCATTGCATGTGATCTATAGAGGGGTTGTTCTGAGAGGTTCCTGCAAGGAGATGAGGGAAACAGGATGGTCATGGAAAAGAACCAAGCAAGGATGGATGGGGTTCTCGGCCTTCGTTGGAATCCCAGGGCTTTTTTTATAGCAAAAATAATGCTGAAGACTTGCCCTATCTAGAGTCAGGAGGCTGGGCTCTTGTGACCCTGTATTCTTCAGTCACTGGCCCTGAGGGTGGTGTTTCAATGTCTCTGAGTGAGGCACTCCCTCTCAGCCAAAGATGATCCTCAAGAGAGGGTCACGGGTATGAGCTGGAGGTAAGTGTCTAGACACTTCAGTCTGCCTAGATTGAGGGACTCCTGGGCTTCAGGACTTTCTCTTTGGAAACTGCAAGAGTCCTGGAAAACTGGGTTGTTCATACTCTCTGACGATGATGGGGGTGAGTGGAGAGCCAGCCTGGTTTACCACAGTGTTTAAGGCCTTTGTATTACTGTTCTCCTTGCTGTCATCAAATACCTGGCCAGTAGCAACCTAAGGGGAGAAAGGTTTATTTTGCCTCACAGTGCAGGAACTAGAGTCCATCATGGCTGGGAGGTGCCTTGAGGCTGTGGTGGGGGCAACTTGCTCACATCTGGGGGAACCAGGAAGAAGAAAAAGATTAAATGCTGGGCCTGTTTGTCGTCTTCCGCGTAGCCAGCTGAGAGTCCCAGCACACAGGATGGGGTAGCCCACAGTTAGGACAGACTTTCCCACCTTGGTTAAACCTCTCTGGAAAAGCCCTGAAAGACACAGTCAGAGGCGTGTCTCCTAGGGGATCCCCGATCCACTCATGTTGGCAGTGAAGATTAACCACCACAGGGCTGATGTGTGAAATCTTGCCCATGATAGGATACAGTGGTCAGTGGGCCTAGGCCCTGAGGTCCAGATTTGAGTTGCAAAAGCCTCCAAAGGTGACTATGGCTATCTTGGGCATAAGGAGGCTCTGGGTGCCCAGGGATTCACAGAAGATATGTTTGACCAGAATGCAGGGGTGGGACGTGGGGAGGAGACAGCTTTCCCAAAGGAAGCAATAGCCTGTAAAGATGTGGCAGCCAGGAAGGACTTAGCCAGCTGAAGAATCTAATCAACATTCAAATCAGGGAAATCACAGATGTAAAAGACAGAAGCTCAACGAAGGAAAAACATTAAACTCCAAGCATGGATCTGGAACTGCCTTGTGCATTATGTCATTCATGCTGAGAAACAAATCGCCAACATAGTTTTGTGACTCAAAAATGTTTTAATCTCATAATTGCTGGGCTGCTATTTCAGAGCATTGTAGCAGGGTGGTTCTGACTCGGGGTCTCTCCTGAGGTTGCAGACAAGGCATTAACCTCATGACAGCTGATGCGATGACTGGGGCTGGCGGCCTCACTTCTGCTGTGGCTCATTGAATGGCTGTGGGCAAGGGTCTTCAGTTCTTCTCTGACTGTTGGAAAGTGACCTCAGTTACTTACCATTGGCCCCTTCTACAGGTCTGGTTGACTGTCCTCTACCATGACAACTGGCTTCTCTCAGTGCAAGTCACCCAAGAGAAGGCAAGGTAGATGCAGCAAAGCCTCGAAGATGCACCCTGACATGTCACACTCTATTTCCACCAGTCTGCTCATCAGAAGCAAGGTACTAATCCAGCTCCACACATTAGGGGAAGAGAGTCTGGGCTCATCTTTGAAGGGAGATGTCAAATAATCTGTGAGCATATTTTACATCTACCACACCTCACAGTTGACTGGACCCAAAGACAGAATGAGTCTGCCATCCTTCCTCTCTTGTCTGGGGTTCTACCTCTCACACTGACATCTTTCCACACTGGTCCCCTAGTAGTCACATAATAATGCTGCTGGAGGGAGAGTTCCCACAGACCATGATGTCTATTACACGAGGTAGAGGTCGCAAACAACTGCTACGAAGATGACAGGTGAATGATGCAATGCCTCTTGGCCGGCTTCCATTCTGGGGGTGACTAGAATGCTGGCTGGTATGGGAGGGCTGGAGTCAGCAGGGAAAGACACAGCTGGACGGATCCTAAGGATGCGATGTCGGAGGCCTCCCATACCACACAGAGGAGCCAGGATCGATTCTGAAGCACCGACGTCAGAGCAAGGGCATGGCGTGATCATATCTATTTGTGGACTGATTATCCTGGCAGCAATGCAGAGCTGGATTCAAGCAGGCTGATTGGAGACAAGAATGCTGGCTCAGAAATGATTTCAGTGATACAGTTAGAAAAAAAAATGAATAAGAATTTTAAATGTCGTCACTGCGGTAGAATTTTACTTACTCTTGCTTGGGCGTTGGGTGAGGATTCCAGGTAGGAAAAATTTCTCAGGCTGGTTATCAGTTACTTGTTAGAATACTGTGGCTGTTCCTGTAAAGCCCTCATGGCCCTCATTTGCTTGCTGGGTGTTTACGAGACACTCAGACACATCAGCGGTTAAGCCAAAGGAATGAGTTTGCAACGGTAAAGTGTCAGGCATCTTGGCAGGTTAGTAGGGAAGAGATTTTTGCGTAGGAAAGATAACTACTTTCTTGCCCTATGCACAAGCTGTCTTCTCCCATGATAATTAAATGTTAGGGATCTCTGCTTTTGTATCTTTTTATATTTTTATCCTCACAACCCCTGTGAGGTCGACTTATACGAACATCGAGAGCCTGGCCTTCTGAGGGCAACTGCCCATCTACCTATGGCCTCGCCACCAGTCCCAGGCTTAGAAAACTGGGTAAGGTTGGGCACTATCAGCTTTAGGAAGAGCAATGAGCAATGCCCCAGGCACTCTTCTAAGTGTTTTATAAATAGTACCCTGCTGTGGGATGGTCTGTATGTCAAATGCGTTGCTCTGATTGGTCAATAAATAAAACACTGATTGGCCAGTAGTCAGACAGGAAGTATAGGCGGGACTAACAGAGAGGAGAATTGAGAGAACAGGAAGGCAGAGGGAGACACTGTCAGCTGTTGCCATGACAAGCAGCATGTGAAGATGCCGGTAAGCCACGGGCCACGTGGCAAGGTATAGAATTATAGAAATGGGTTAGTTTAAGATATAAGAACTAGATAGCTAGAAGCCTGAGCCATTAGGCCAAACAGTTTAAATATTATAAGTGTCTGTGTGTTTATTTTATAAGTGGGCTGTCGGACTGCGGGGGCTTGGCAGGACCCAGAGAGAAAACTCTCCAGCTACAGTAACTCCTTTGAGTCTTACAATGGCCATTCAAGTGAGAACGGTCCGGCACTCACTTCACAGTTGGGAAAACAGAGGCCTGAAGAAGTTAGGCACACAGGACAGAGTCACCGACTGGGGAAGGGGCAATGATCCTTGTAGTGTTGCACTGTCACACTGTCACAAAGGTTCTGGAGCAGGAGGGGCCTTGGATACAGATTTGTGAATGTGGGCTGCTGTATTGTGTGCTGCATCACTGTGTGCTCTGGCAGGCAGTGGGATAAGCTTGTGAACTAGCCACCTGGGGACATTTTATTCTCTATGATTCCCTAGGCAGGGTTAGGATTTCAACCATTGTCACTGCCCCTTGGGAAATATTTGAGAAGAAATAGGAACGAAAAGATGGGAATAACTAAACCAAAACCAAAACCAAAACAACACATCCCTGGAAAATATAATAACAACAATAATAAAATCAATGATACAATGTTAGGAGATTATAGTAATATGTCATACTTTTTTGCCTCTGCATTGAGAAAAGGCTCTGAAACATTCTTTAGTAAAATCTTGAGAAATCCCAATCCCAGTGAGGTCATTAAATGTAGCTTTCTGCATTTCTGACTGTCTTCCTGGGCATGGCAAGGTCACACACACACACACACACACACACACACACACACACACACACACACCTATTCCTTTGATAACAGATGTGTGTGTGGCTGGTGTTGGAGTTGTGGAATTGGCTCACTTCTCTGCAGGAGACTCTAAGAATTAATGTGCTCTCTCCTTTGCTGTGCTTCCCGGAAGCTCACAGAAAGTCTGAGCTATGTCAACTTGTCTCAGGGCAGGGCAGAGATGGGCATTTCACTGACAGAGATATGGAGACACATTTCTTATCACATGGTGTTGATTTTAGGTTGTTATTTCATAATCTATCAGGCCATGACTAATGGATAAAGTCTCTTTGACTAAAAGAGCCCTGTGTTTCCCTGTTGAAGGAATTGGTATGAGTCTCAATTATAGGTGATCTAGAGGACAGACATGGCAGCTAGGCTGTGACTACACACATGGCTCACCTCAAAGTCACGCAAACTGAAATAGATTAAAAAAGGAAAATCAAAAAGAAGATCTTAATGACACTTGAAAGAAGCATGGAGATTTAAGTTTTCAGAGTTTCTCCATCTGTCACAGTTCTCATGCAGAACAGCGACAAAAACAATATGTGACAGATTTTCTTTTCCAGGGCAGCCTTGACAATATCTGCCATCCCATATGCTCTTCTGCAGAGTGACCTTGGCACGCCTCCATCAAGAGCTGGAGCTCATTCCACATCCTAGTATCTGGATGGGCTGTGGCTGCTTTGACCTATAGGGTAAGAAACATTGCTGCCCAGTTCATTCATTTCTTTCTTTCTTTCTTTCTTTCTTTCTTTCTTTCTTTCTTTCTTTCTTTCTTTCTTTCTTTCTTTCTTTCTTTCTTTCTTTCTTTCATTCTTTCTTTCTTTCTTTCTTCTCTCTCTCTCTCTCTCTCTCTCTCTCTCTCTCTCTCTCTTTCTTGGGTTTTCAAAGACATGATTTCTCCATAGCTTTGGAGCCTGTCCTGGAACTCTCTCTGTAGACCAGGCTGGCCTTGAACTCACAGAGATCTGTTTGCCTCTGCCTCCCAAGTGCTGGGATTAAAGGTGTGCACCACAATTGCCTGGCACTGCCCAGTTCTTGAAGGGGCCTTCAGTTGTTGAGAAGCTTCTCCCCCTGTCTCCATTTCCTGGCCTTTTGTAGAGAAGTCTGATTGCTCCAAGATTGTAGAGTTGACAGAAGGTCTAATGTAGCTAGAGTTTTTCTGGTCCTGCCTGGCCCACAGTCAGGACAAATCTCTCTAACCCGCCAGTCCCGCAGCAGCTCAGACCCAACCAAGTAAACACACAGACTTATATTGCTTACAAACTGTATGGCCATGGCAGGCTTCTTGCTAACTGTTCTTATATCTTAAATTAACCCATTTCTATTAATCTATACCTTGCCACGTGGCTCATGGCTTACCGGCATCTTCACATGTTGCTTGTCATGGCGGCAGCTGGCAGTGTCTCTCTCTCAGCCTTCCACTTCCCAGAATTTTTCTCCTCCTTGTCCCGCCTTATACTTTCTGTCTTCCAGATGAGTTTGTCTCAGGTTCTTAAGATACGTAGTCATAAGTGAAATGAATGGTAGAACTATTGTTTGGTGGACAAACAAAAGATGGACAAGCAGACAGCATTATCTACACACACACACACACACACACACACACACACACACACACACACACCACCAACAACAACAACAAAACCCAGGTAGTGGAGGGAATGTTATTTTTCTCACCACTGTTATAAATAACTGCTAGAAACAACTCAAAGGGGAGAAGTTTATTTCACCTATGATTCCAGTTCATGATTGTTTATCTCCATTATTCTCTGGGCTAGATTGAGGCAGATGATGGTGGGGAACGTGTGGCAGGGTTGCTCATCTCATGGAGGCTGGGGAAAAAGAGAGGGAGAAATAAAGTGAGTAGGGAGTGGCACTCCTTACAAAGGTATGCCTTCTACAGCCTACTTTCTGTCACTAGCCTCTACAGGCTAGACTCTCTGCCACCTCCTGTGGGAGCACCAGCAGCTGGGGACCAGATCTTCAACACATGAACCTGTGTGGGACCTTCTGATTGTCAGCCTAGCTTGGGACTTTCTCACAACAAACCATGGTCTGACACATGGATGCTTCAGGTGTATCTTCTAGGTGAACTTAATGAGAAATAAAATACAGTTCGGGAGGCTGAGGGCCTTGCTTAGGCCACCCAGGGCACCCAAGCCACCTACTACACAAGACTCTTGTCCTGGTTCCTCAGTCAGTTCTCTCCTCCGAAGGGTCTGGATCCATCCACAAGAGGAAGAACCAAACTGCTTGAACGATGAAAATGTATTTTGTTGTCTTTGTTTCTGTAAGAGCAGATGATAACTCTCGAAGGAATATTAAATAAAAAGTTATAAAATAAGCTCTGCCGCAGGCAGAGCATTTGCAGGGAAATTTGCTGTGTGATAGTTGTATTGTTAGAACTGAGTGAAGTAAGGAGGGGAAGAAGCACAGGATTCATTTCTACTGCAGAAGTTCCCCTGCCTACCCCCTAGACATTCATTTTCTCCAGTTTGAATCTTTATGAGCACACTCAATACATACTATGGCAACAGTCTCCCAACATAAGATAGTTCAACTTACGACTTTTCAACTGTAAGCTGGGATGAAAGCCATATGAACCTGGTAGGAACCATGCTGCACACTTTGAATATCTTTTACTAGGCTAGTCATACCTGCCACAATACTCTCTTGTGACGCTGGGCAGCGGGAGGGGGCTGCAGTTCCCAGTCAGTCATGCAGTCACCTGGGGGAAACAATGGCTCCCATGTCCTGTGTTGCCAGAGATTACAGTTGTGTTTTGTGTCTCATCGTGTTTCCAATAAATTACATGCAACGTTCAGTTCTTTGTTAGACAGTAAGCTTTGTGTTAGGTAATTTTATCCATCTGCAAGCTTATTTGATGTGAGTGTCCTGAACCTGTTTAAAGGAAGCTCAGCTAAGCTAGGATGTTTGATGGGTTATGTGTCTGAAATACATCTTTGGCTTATAGTATCTTTAACCTAGAATGGATTGACTGGGGGCAGAAATCCACTGTAAGCTGAGAATTTGTGTAACCACTACACATTGAAAATGTCCATATGCATGCATTTGAGTTATATAACAACATAATCATTTTATTGAATGAATTAAACTCCCATCATTGCTTTCAAATACAGGCTGTCAGATCTCTTAGTTTTCCCCATGATGTTACCTCCAAAGGATTCCCTAACTTTTAGTCTCTTGTCAGTTATGATATCTCATTTTCAGGTGTCAAAATAAGTCATCAAATTGAAATACAAATTTTAATATTACATCACATCTCCCTTTGCTTTCCAGTTAGGATGGCCCATATATCTAGGGATCTTTCGTGAGACAGGGGGACATGGTGGCTTCTCTCTTTTCCCAGCTGTCATAGTGTTTTTTTGTACTACTGGCTCCTGAACGAACTCCCCACTGCCTTTTACTAATGGGTTTCAGTAGCTGACACTATTTGGAGCAAGATTCCATCAGGGAGACTGGATCTCTCTGAGCCCTATGTTATCTACTTGACAAATCAGAGCTGCACATCCTTGCTCCTCTTAAAGTGGCAGGACAGTGCACCCAACTTGATTTCATCCCTCCTTGTGCCAGCTGGGTATGCATGATTTTCCAAGCAAGAATCAGTCATGAGTCTCTAGACTGACTATGTCCCAGACTCACAGAGGAAGTTATCAGTGTCTGATTCTCCCCTTTGTAGAGGGATCAACTATTGGTACAACTGATGCTATCACGAACCACCCCCAAACTCAGCAACGTGTAACTGTGTGCATTTATTCTCATCCTCACAGGTTCAATCTAACCAGTTTGGCAAATTGGCCTTGCCAGAGCAGCATGGCTAAAACTGTGGTTCTAGCTGGTCTTGGCTCTTCATGGCTGAGCTCAGATCTGATCTGTGTGTACCCCATCTAGACCAAAGGTAAGAAGTGACAGCTACCCCGTGGGAGCGGTGCCTAGGAGATGACAGATGTGCAAAGGAACAAACCTAACACTTCATATACAACTTTAGTCTCTGCTCACACCACACGTAGCTTCGGCAAGTCCTATGACTGTGTCCAGGTCCCAGGGATGCAGTGGTGACTGTGCTTTGCTTGCTACTAGGCTATAATAAGACATCGGTGGAAAGAACACCCCTGTGGAAATGGCTGGGGGAGGGAATATTTGCTAACAGGAAACTAGTTGAGGACAAGCCCGCCATCCTGGGGTAGGAGAGGCTTCCAAGCATCCCCCCTCTTCAAACATTTCTCCCCTTCCCATCTTGAGGGGCCACTCCTGCGCCTCCATTTTGAAGGGAAGGAGGAGGCAGGGTCTAGTTTGTGTTCAGGGAATGGCTCCCGGGACTCATCTTCTTGTGTGTAACTGGGTGCTGGATTTCAGCAGGTGCTGTATGCATATGTCCAGAAATTCTCTTGAAAATGAGTGTCTACACAGCATTTTCTTTCTCAGCTTTGGAGTTTTATCCAACCAGGGGAAGAATCCTAGCCAAAGAAAAAGCTCAGTAGGATTGTAGTAGATTTCCCTCCCATACTGTCTGTTTTCTGTCTGTCTATCTGTCTCTCTCACTTATTTACATACTTATTTATTTTATGTCCTGGCCACAGTTTCCCCTTCCCTCTTCTCCTCCCATTTCCTCTCCCCTCTGTCCACCCTCCCCAATCAATTCCTCCTCTGTTTCTCTCCAGAAAAGGGCAGGCCTCTCATGGATATGGATATCAGCCAAACATGGCATGTCAAGTTGCAGTAAGACTAGGCATCTCTTCTTATATTAAGACTGGACAAGGCAACCCAGTATGAGGAGAGGGGTCCCAAAAGCAGGTAAAAAGAGTCAGAGACAGTCCCTGCTCCCACTGTTAGGAGTTCCACAAGAAGACTGAGCTACACAACCATAACATATATACAGAGGGCCTAAGGTCAGACCCATGCAGGCTCCTTGTTGGTTCAGTCTCTGTGAGCTCCTTTGAGACTTGGTTAGTTGATTCTGTGGATTTTCTTGTGATGTCCTTGACCCCTCTGGTTGCTACACTCTTTCCTCCCCCTCTTCCCCAGGATTCCCCAAGCTCTACCTAATGTTCCGCGGTGGGTCTCTGCATCTGTTTCCTTCAGTTGCTGGATGAAGCCTCAGTCTATGAGTACAGCAGAATATCATTAGGAATCATTTCATTAACTTTTTTCTTTTGCCAGTTGTGTTTGGTAATATCCTAGGTCTCTGGGATATCTAGCCTCTGGATCTCGGCCCTCCACACAGTGTCAGGGGTGGGTTCTCTTGTGGCATGGATCTCAAGCTAGACTAGTCATTGGTTGGCCACTCCCACAATTTCTGTGCCACCTTCACCCCAGCACATCTGGCAGGAAAAATTGTAGGTTGAAAGTTTTGTGGCTGGGTTGGTGTCCCAGTCCCTCCACAGGAAGTCTTGCCTGGTTACAGGAAATGCAGTTCAGGCTCTGTATCCCTGTTGCTAGGAGTCTTAGCTAGGGTCACCCAGATTCCTGGGGGTTTCCATTGCACTAGTTTTCTTGGTCACCCCTGAAATGCCTCCCACTTCCAGTTGTCTGTCTCTCCCTCCATACACGCCACCTGATCCCCCTCCAGGTCTTATCCACACCCACTCCCAGTCCACCTATGATGTCATTCTATTTCTCCTTCCCAGGGATAGTCATGTGTACCTTCTCCCGCAAGTCCTCCTTGTTACCTGGCCTCTCTGGGTCTGTGGATTAGAGCATGGTTGTCTTTTACTTTACAGCTAATATCCACTTATGAGTGAGTACATACCATGTTGTCTTTCTGGGTCTGGGTTGCATCACTCAGGATGATTTTTTTCTAGTTCCATCCATTTGCCTGCAAATTTCATGATGTCATTGTTTTAACAGCCGAGTAATACTCCATCATGTAAATGTACCACATTTTCTTTATCCATTCTTCGATTGAGGGATATGTAGGTTGTTTTCAGTTTCTGGCTATTACAAATAAAGCTGCCGTGAACATATTAAGCAAGTGTCCTAGTGGTAGGACAGAGCATCCTTTGGGTATGTGCTTGTCTTAGTTAGGGTTTCTATTGCTGGAAAGAGACACCATGACCTTGGTAACTCTTATAAAGGAAAACATTTGAGGTGGTGGCTTACGGTTAAGAGGTTCAGCCCATTATCATCATGGTAAGGAGCATGGTGGTGTGCAAGCAGACATAGTGCTGGCTACATCTTGATCAGAAGGCAACAGGAAGTGGACTCAGACACTGGGCAGTATCTTGAGCATAGGAAACCTCAAAGCCTGCCCCCACAGTGACACACTTCCTCCAACAAAGACACACCTCCTAATAGTGCCACTCCTTATGAACTTATGGGGCCCAATTACATTCAAACTACCACAATGCCCAAGAGTGGGATAGCTGGGTCTTGAGGTAGATTGATTCCCAATTATATGAGAAACTGCCATATTGATTCTCAAAGTGGCTGTACAAGTTTTCATCCCCACCAGCAGTGGAGAAATGTTCCCCTAGCTCCACATCCTCTCCAGCATAAGCTGTCATTTGTTTTTTGATCTTAGCCATTCTGACAGGTGTAAGATGGAATCTCAGAGTCATTTTAATTTGCATTCACCTGATGGCCAAGGATGTTGAACATTACTTTAAGTGTTTCTCAGCCATTTGAGATTCTTCTGCTGAGAATTCTCTGTTTAAATATGTACTTTTAAATTAGATTATTTGGTTTGTTGATGTCTGGTTTCTTGAGTTCTTTATATACTTTGGAGTTCAGCCCTCCCCTGGATGTAGAGTTGGTGAAGATCTTTTTCCATTCTGTAGGCTGCCATTTTGTCCTTTGGATAGTGTCCTTTTCCTTACAGAAGCTTTCCAGTTTTGTGAGGTCCCATTTATTGATTGTTGATCTTAGTGCCTCCAAGACTGGTATTATGTTTAGGAAGTTGTGTCCTGTGCCAATGCATTCAAGGCTATTCCCTACTTCTTCTTCTATCAGGTTTAGTGTATCTGGCTTTATGTTGAGGTCTTTGATCCACTTGGACTTGAGTTTTGTTCATTCTGATAGACATTGATCTCTTTGCCTTCTTCTACATGCTGACATCCAGCTAGACCAGCACTGTTTGTTGAAGATACTTTTTTCCCCATTGTATAATTTTGGCTTCTTTGTCAAAACCAGGTGTCTATAGCTGTGTGGATTTACTTCTGGGTCTTTGATTTGATTCTGTTGATCCACCTGCCTGTTTTTATGCCAATACACTGTGGTTTTTATTTCTATAGCTCTGTAGTATGGCTTGAAATTGGGTATGGTGATACTTCTGGAAGTTCTTTTATTGTATGTGATTGTTTTAGCTATCCTGGGTTTTTGCTTTTCCATATGAAGTTGAGTATTGTTCTTTCAAGGTCTGTAAAGAATTGTGTTGGAATTTTGGTGGGAATTTTATTGAACCTGTAGATTGCTTTTGATAAGATGGCCATTTTTACTATGTTAATTCTGCCAATCCACAAACAAGGGAGATCTTTCCATCTTCTCATATCTTCTTCAGTTTCCTTCTTCAGAGACTCGAAGTTCTTGTCATACAGGTCTTTTACTTACTTGATTAGTTACTCCAAGATATTTCATATTGTTTGTGGCTGTTGTGAAGGGTGTTGTTTCCATGATTTCTATCTGAGCTCTTTTACCATTTGTATATAGGAGAGCTACTGAATTTTTTTTTTTTTTAGTTAATCTTGTATCCAGCCACTTCATAGAAGGTGTTTATCAGCTGTAGGAGTTCCTTGGTAGAATTTTTTGGTTGCTTATGTATACTACCATATCATCTGCTAATAGTGATGTTTTGACTTCTTCCTTTCTAATTTGTATCTCCATTTGCTCTCCTTCATTATTGCTCTAGCTAAAATTTCAAGTACTACATTGAATAGATATGGGGAGAGTAGACACCTTTTTCTTGTCCCTGATTTTAGTGGAATTGCTTTCAGTTCTCTCCATTTAATTAGATGTTGGCTATCAGCTTGCTGTATATTGCCTTTATTATGTTTAAGTACATTCCTTTTATCCCGGATATCTCCAAGGCTTTTATCATGAACAGTTTGTCCTAGTTAGGGTTTCTGTTGCTGTGATGAGACACCATGAGTACAACTTATAAAGGAAAACATTTCCTTTTTCGAGACAGGGTTTCTCTGTGTAGCTTTGGTGCCTTTCTTGGAACTCACTCTGTAGCCCAGGCTTGCCTTGAACTCACAGAGATCCACCTGCCTCTGCCTCCCAAGTGCTAGGATTAAAGGCATGCGCCACCACTGCCCAGCAAAGGAAAACATTTAACTGTGGTGTCTCACAGTTCAGAACTTCAGTCCTTTATCTGCTGTGGGATGTCTTTCTGTATGCCGTGAATATGTGTGGTTAATAATAAATTGGATAATAAACAAAGTTGTTTTGGCCTTTGGCAAGAAAGCTTGCAGTCAGACAGGAAATCCAAGCAGATATACAGAGAGAAGAAGGACAGAGTCAGAAGAGACACAAACTCACTGCCCAAGGAGCAACAACATGCCAGCAGACTGGTAATGCCATGGCCACGTGGCAACATATAGATGAATAGGAGTGGGTTTATTTAAGGTGAAAGAGCTAGCTAGCAAGAAGCTGAAGCCATAGGCCTTACAGTTTGTAATTAATATAAGCCTCTGAGTGATTATTTTAGAAGTGGCTGCAGGACCATGGGGCCAGGCAGGACCGAGAAACTTCCGGCTACATTAATCATCATGGTGGGACATGTGGTGTGCAGGCAGACATGGTGCTAGAGAAGTAGCTGAGAGTCCTACATCTTGCAGGTAACAGTAAGTGGTCTGAGACACTGGGAGGTATCTTGAGCATATATGAGACCTCACAGCCTTCAGTGACACACTTCCTCCAACATGACCACACCTACTCCAACAAGGCCACACATCCTAATAGTGCCACTCCTTTTAGGGACCATTTTCCTTCAAACCACTACATTCTACTCCCTGGCCCACAAAGGTTTGAAGCCATATCATAATGCAGAAATGCATTCAGTCCAACTTCTAAAGTCTCCATGTTCTATAACATCTCAAACTTACTTTAAACTATAAAGTTGAAAGTTGCCAGGTGGTGGCGGTGGCATGACTTTAATCCCAGCACTCGAGAGGCAGAGCCAGGCGGATCTCTGTGAGTTCAGAGGCCAGCCTGGTCTACAGAGTGAGATCCAGGACAGGCACCAAAACTACATGGAGAAATCCTGTCTCAAAAAAAAAATTGAAAGTCTCTTGTGAAATTCATGTAATTTTTTTAAACTGTAATCCCCTATAAAATCAAAATAAAAAAGCAGATCCCCAACATATAATGGCACAGGACCATTATATGTTACATTACCATTTCAAAATGTAGGCAAGGGAACACAGAGAAGAAATACTGGACCAAAGCAAGATCAAAAACCAGCTGAGGAAAACTCCAAATTCTTCATCTCTATGTCTGATGTCAAAACACTCTTCAGCTCTCCAACTCCTTTCAGGTTTGTTGAGTACAGCACATTTCTTTCTCTTGGGCTGGTTCCACTCCCTGTCAGCAGCTTTCCTCTGCAGGTATCCCGTGGCTCTGGCATCTCCAACATCATGGGGTCTCCAAGGCAATCCAGGCTTTACCTCCACAGCTTCACAAATGGCCTCTCTGGGCCTAAATTCCGGGACACCCCTGACACATGCCTGGCCTCAGTGATTTTCCTTAGGTACAGAGGCAAATTCCATAACCCCTTTCTTCTATCCTTGACTCTAAAGCCAGAACCAAACCAAAGCTGCCAAGTTCTGCTGCTTGTTAAGGCTGGAACGTGCCCCCTCCCCCACCCCGTTCGATTACATCTTCACTAACTTTCTATTTTCCATGGTTTTTCTGGAACTTGATCTGTAGAACAGGCTAGCCTCAAATTCAAGGATCTGCCAGACTCTGACTTTTGAGTGCTGAGATAAAAGGTGTACCCCACCACACCTGGCTCTAAGATTTTCTTTAGTTTCTTTCCACAAGTTGTAAACTTAACTGGGTAGGATTTTTCCCTGAGGTCACCACTCCCTTTATTCCATTTCTCAATCTGTTTATCTCCTTGAATATAGGATTTAGCTCTATTTTACTTCCTGGTGTCCCCTTTTTCAGTCTGTACAATCTGTATTTTTATTTGCTCAGCCTGATACTTTTCATTATAAATCTTCATCAGAGTTAACGCTAATAACCACATGACAGAGTCTATACCAGGTTGGTTTTAGATTTTCTCTGACAACAGAACTAATTAAAAAACTCTTCACTTTAGTTTCAGACAGACTTTTTGGACAAAGGCAAAAAGCAGCCACATTCTTCACCAAAATATCACAAGACTGGTCTCTAGGCCACATACTAACATTCTTCTCTGAAATATCTTGATCCAGGTACCCACAGTTCAAACCACACTCAGCACCACTGTCTTCCATGCTCCTACCAGTATTGCCCATTAGGCAGTGCTTAAAGCATTCCACTGTTTTTGTAACCCAAATTTCCAAAGTCCAATTTCCTCCAAACAAAAACATGGTCTGGCCTATCACAGCAATACCCCATGTCTGGTACCAACTTCTGTCTTAAGGTATCTATTGTTGTGAAGAGACACCATGACCACGGCAACTCTTAGAAAGGAAAGCATTTAATTGTGGTGGCGGCTTACAGTGCAGAGGTTCAGTTCATTATCATCATGGTGGGACATGGTGGCACACAGGTGGACATGGTGCTGGAGAAGTAGCTGAGAGTCCTTATATCTTGCAGGCAATGGTAAGTAGTCTGTGACACTGGGCAATATCTTGAGCATATATGAGACCTCAAAGCCTGCTTCCACAGTGACACATTTCCTCCAACAAGACCACACCCACTCTAATAAGGCCACCCTTCTAATAGTGCCACTCTCTTTGGGGGCCATTTTCCTTCAAACTCCCACAGAGGGTGGTGGCGGATTTTGTCAAATGCCTTTTCAGCATCTAGTGAAATGATCTTGTAATTTTTTTTCTGTCAGTTTGTTTATATGGTGGATTATATTGACAGATTTTCATATGTTGAACCATCCCTGCATCTCTGGGATATGGCCTACTTGATCATGATGTGATCTCAGATTTGGTTTCTGAGTATTTTATTGAGTATTTTTGCATCAATTTTCATGAGGGAAATTGGTGTGTAATTCTCTTTCTTTGTTGAGTCTTTGTGTGGTTTGGGTATTAGAGTGATTGTGGCCTCATAAAATGAGTTTGGCAATGTTCCTTCTGTTTTTATTTTGTGGAATAATTTGAGAAGTATTGCTATTTTCTCATCTTTGAAAGTTTTATAGAATTCTGTGCTGAAACTGCCTGGCCGTGGACTTTTTTTGGTAGGGAGATTTTAATGACTACTTCTATTCCCTTAGGGATTATAGGTCTATTTAAATTTTTTATCTGATCTTGATTTAACTTTGGTAAATGGTATATATTAAAAAATTTGTCCATTTCTTTTAGATGTTCCAATTTTGTGGAGTACAGGTTGAAGTATGATGACCTAATGATTCTTTGTATTTCCTCTGTGTCTGTTGTTATGTCCCCCTTTTTGTTTCTGATTTTGTTGATTTGGATATTCTCTCTCTTCCTTTTAGTTAGTTTGGGTTAAAGTTTGTCTATCTTGTTGATTTTCTCATAGAACCAACGCTTTGTTTCATTGATTTTTTTTGTAGTATTCTCTGTGTTTCTATTTTATTAATTTCAGCCCTCAGTTTGGTTATTTCCTGGTGTCTACTCCTCTTGGGTGTGTTTGATTCTTTTTGTTCTAGAGCTCTAGGTGTGTGTTACGTCAATAGTAAGAGATTTTTGTAATTTCTTTATGAGACACTTAGTACTACAAACTTTCCTCTTATCACTGCTTTCATTGTGTCCCATAAGTTTGGGTATGTTGTGCATTCATTTTCATTGAATTCTAGGAAGTCTTTAATTTCTTTCTTTATTTCTTCCTTGACTCAGTATCATTCAATAGAGAGTTGTTCAGTTTCCATGAGTTTGTAGACTTTCTGTTGTTATTTAAATCCAACTTTAATCTGTGGTGGTCTGATAAGATACAGGGTTTTTTTTTTATTTCTATTTTTTTGAAATTCCTTGTGCCTGTTTAGATTTGCTTTCTGACCAAATATGTGGTCAATTTTGGAGAATGTTCCATGACGTGCTGAGAAGAAAATGCATTCTTTTGTATTTTTGTGAAATGTTCTGAAGATATTTGTTAGGTCTATTTGATTCATAACATTTGTTAGTTCAATTATTTTTTCTGTTTAGTTTCTGTCTTGATAATCTGTTTATTGATGAGAGTGGGGTGTTGAAGTCTCTCACTACTAATGTGTGGGGTTTGATGTGTGATTTAAGCTTCAGTAATGTTTCTTTTACAAATGTGAATGCCCCAACATTTGGTGTATAGATGTTCAGAATTGAAACATCATCTTCATGGATTTTTTCCTTTGATGAATATGAAGTGTCCTTCCCCATATCTTTTGCTTAATTTTGGTTTTGGTTGGAAGTCTATTTTGTTAGATATTAGAATGGCTACACGAGCTTGCTTCTTGGGTCCATTTGCTTGGAAAATCTTTTTCCAACCCTTTGTTCTCAAGCAATGTCTATCTTTGATGATGAGGTGTGCTTCTTGTATGCAGCAGAATGATGGATCCTTTTTTCACATCCGTTCTGTTAGCCTGTGTCTTTTTATTAGGGAATTGAGTCCATGGATATTGAGAGATATTAATGACTAATGATTGTTAATTACTGTTATTTTGTTGTTGTTAGTGTGTGTTTGTGTGTGTGTGTGTGTGAGAGAGAGAGAGATATAGAGAGAGACACAGAGAGAGAGAGACAGAGAGAGAGAAAGAGAGAGAGAGTGTGTATGTGTGTATTTCCTTGCTTTTGTTTTTGCTGGTGTGAAATTATCCACTTCCTGTGTTTTCTTGGGTGTAGTTAACCTCCTTAGGCTGGAATTTTCCTACTAGCACCTTCTGTAGGGCTGAATTTGTGGATAGATATTGTTCAAATTTGACTTTGTTGTGGAATATCTTGTTTTCTCCATCTATGGTGATTAAAAGTTTTGCTGAGCTGGCATTTGTGGTCTCTTAGAGTCTGCAAGACATCTGTTCAGGCTCTTTTGGATTATAGAGTCTCCATTGAGAAGTCAGCTGTAATTCTAATATATCTGCCTTTATATGTTAATTTGGCCTTTTCCTCTTGCAGCTTTTAATATTCTTTTTGGTCTGTATGTTTCACGTTTTGATTATTATGTGGTGTGGGGACTTTCTTTTCTGGTCCAATCTATTTTATGTTCTGTAAGCTTCTTGTACCTTTCTAGGTATGTCCTTTTTAGGTTAGGAAAAATTTCCTTTATGATTTTGTTGAAAATATTTTCTGGATCTTTGAGCTGGGAATCTTCTTCTTCTATCCTTATTATTCTTAAGTTTGATCTTTTTGTGGTGACCCAGATTTCCTGGGTGTTTTGTCAGGAGCTCTTTAGATTTAACATTTTCTTTGACTGATGCATTAGGCAGAAGTTTCAGAGGCTTAATATTACTTATAAATGTTCAGCTGGTTGCTCAGACTTATTGCTAACTAGCTCTTACACTTAAATTAACCCATAATTCTTATCTATGTTTAGCCATGTGTATTGGTTCCTTTTCTTAAACTGGCCTTCTCATCTTGCTTCCTCTGCATCTGGCTGGTGACTCCTTGACTCTGCCCTCCTTCTTCCCAGCATTCTCAGTTTGGCTTTCCCACCTAATTTCCTGCCCAGCTACTGGTCAATCAGTGTTTTATTAAACCAATTTGACTGACAAATCTTTACAGTGTACAAGAGGATTATTCCACAGCAGATGCATCAATTTCTTCTATTATATATTTTGTGCCCGAGATTCTCTCTTCTATCTCTTGTATTCTGTTGGTGATGCTTGTGTCTGTAGTTCCTGTTCACTGACATAGATATTTCCATCTCCAGGATTCCCCCAGTTGAGTTTTTTTTTTATTGTTTCTATTTCTATTTTCAGATCTTGAACAGTTTTATTGATTTCCTTCACCTGTTTGTGTTTTCCTGGATTTCTTTAAGGGATTCATTAATTTTCTCTTCAAGGGCCTCTATCATCTTCATAAGATTGGACTTAAGGCCATTTTCTTGTGCTTCTGCTTGGTGGAATATCCAGGGCTTGCTGCAGTAGGGTAGCTGGGCTCTGGTGGTGTCATATTGCTCTGGCTGTGGTTGATTGTCTTCTTTCACCAGCCTCTAGTCATCTGGGTTTGGGTTTAGGTTTCAATTTCTGAGTTTATCTTCATTGAATGGATGTTTTTTTGGATGCCTCCTCTTCCCCAGTTTCTGTTTCCTCTCTGGTCTTCTCATTGAGGAACCTGTGGTTCTGGTGACCAGGGAGTCTTCAGGTCCAGTAGAGTGTCTCCACTGGGGTTTTGGTGGCCCATGTGGCCTCTGAGGTTGCAGGTACTGGCTTGGTCTCTAGGGTTCTTAGTACCAGCTTGGCCTCTGGCAGAGCAGGGGTCTTCTGCTGGAGTTGTGGGCTGGGATATGGAGCCAAGGGGAGGGGGTTCTATTGGGGATAACTGGGCAGGCTCTAAGGAGTGTTAGCAGGCAGAAGGGGTGGGGTCTCCAGTAGAGCAGGAGCTTTCTGCCAGAATTGTGGGTTGGGATAGGGACCCCAGGGGAGGAGGAGGTCCTGTCTGCTTTTCTAATCTTTATGTAGAACAGTGGATATCTTTTTATGCCAACACGTATAAACTTCTCCCATTGCTATTATGACTTTATAGTATTTAACCAAGACCTTGGATGGTATGCATTGAGAAGTGTGTGTGTGTGTGTGTGTGTGTGTTGTTTTAAGCAATATATGATATGTCTATATATCTTTATACATATATTATTTTCATAGAACATATTCTTAAAAGTGAGATTGCCAAAACAGCAATAAACTCTTACCTCTTACAAAGATTGTGTTAATTTTTATTTTTTATTTTTTATGGAAAGAAAGCTCAACATAATACTTTCACATAACTTTTCTTTACAGCTGCTGTTGTAGGAGACATTATTCTTTGTCACCTTTACAGACTGACAGTTCTGATGTAAAAATTGGAAGCCCTAGTGGTCAATCTGATTTAGACTTGAGAGGATATAGTGAGGAAAAATACCACGGTTGCCCGCTTCCTTCCTATCCTGTCTCTAAATTTTGCTGTGCACACACTGATGGACAGTGAAAGATTGAAAGGCTGTCTCAAGGCCAGAGGAGAGCACAGGAATCTGAAGTGTAGTCTTGGCAGCCACAGCAGGTGAAGCCTATCCCTTGAGTCCACCTAGTACACAGAGTGTGGCCACAGTGGGGACAGCCATTCAATCAGCAGCCACTTAATGGACTGGGCAGACTTCAGGCTGTGATTGCATCAAGGGCTCCTGAAAATGTCATGTACACCATGGAACAGAATAGCAGTGTATTCACTGGTAGTAATAGGCAGTAGCCAAGCATCCATTTTTGCTATCTCTCCTGTTTGCTTTTCTATTATAAGAACTTAAAAACATTCCCGACACATTTCTTTTCTGATTATTGAATAAATATATTCTCCTTTGAAACTAGAAGAAAAGCACAAAGATACAGGATAAGATTTGCTCGTAATCTCTCCCTGCAGGGGCTGAAGGAACAGATGCTGGTGTTTGGCACTGACATTACACACATGCAGCTGGCTCTCTGCACCCACAGGCTCTTCATCCAGAGATCCAACCAACCGTGGGTCCTGATTTAAATATTTCTGATCTAAAAATATTAGATCAGAATGCACTAGTACTAAACAGGCACAGATTCTTTTATTGTTATGATTCCCACCATAACACCTATTTACATAGCGTTTACACTGTGTTAGGTATTATATGCCATCAAGAGATGAACTGACATAAATGAGGAGATGTAAGCAGGTTATGTGCAAATGCACGATTTACGTAAGGGACCTGAACACGGGCATATCTTGGTGTCAGGGAGGGTGGCACGGGCCAGGGGGATGGATGGACCCAGAAACCAGTCCCTTCACATATTGAGGTAACCATGTACCACCCCCTGGTGGAATTATTTTGAATTGCAGTTACTCAGGTGATTATTTACAAATGAATGAAAGGAGAAAACATGTTCCCTATTTCTCAAGAAAGAAGCTTCTGGAAGCTCAAACATGGGATCCGAGAGTAGAGAAGAAGCACAGGCTTGGGACTGGAGGAGGCTGCCTAGAGCAGGACTGTCCACAGGTGCTGGAGAGGCTTCAGGAGGAGGTCATGCAACAGCTTGCTGTTATTGATGTAGGTGTTCATGTTTTCATTATCTGAAGCCAAGTCCATCAAAAGTGGTGCAAACAGGCCTTTTGATTGCTTGCTGGTGTGGAGGAAAATTAAAACAGGCTCCCCATATTTGAAAAATAGGCAAAGATTTTTTAAGTGGACACCCCCCCCCCCACACACACACATGCATGCACATGCACAAACATTCGTATGCAAGCATGCACATGTGTGGGCATGTGCTTGGAAAGAGCAAGATAAAAGGAAAAAGAAACCTAAACAAGGAAACCAACAGACCCTCTTTGTGTCTGAGAGTTGGGAAAGCATGGGAAAGAGGCCAAGTAGCTGTGAGCAGAGGGACCCAAGAATGTGGAGATGGGATTTATTTGCAGGCGTTAAGGAAAAGGGCCCTTGGATGTGGCATGATTTGCTTCTCTTTGAAGCGTGCTCTCAAGGTTTCCATTTTAATTACATCAGTTGTGACTAGAGGCACACTGCTCAGGCATTGCCTAGGCAACCCTCCATCATGGATGCCCACTCTGGGCAGAGGCCAGAGAGAGGGCGGCTGGACCACAGCAGGGATTTCTGACCCTGCCACATTTGAGGGGCTCCTTAAATGTCAACATATTCCATTATCCCCACAGGCGAGCGCTTGTGCTTTTAGCGGCTCTTTGTGTTTTGTATTTGTTGACACAGGGGTGGCGCCTACCCTTCACAACAGAGCTCAGGTGTAGGCTCCTAGCGTGCCTGAGCTCTTGGAGTGCTTGGGTTGCTCTGGGGCCCAAATGTTGATCCTTTAAGGCCAAGAGACTTCTGGGCGTCATTTATGGTGGAGATGGTGATGAGCCTCCCAGGATGTCCTGGGAAAAAGCACAAAGGGACCTTTTTATGATGGTCTTAGAGCAGAATCAAGCTAGTAGCAGGCATGTTCTAATGCAGGCCTCTGGGCCTGGAATTGAACATTTGTTATTATTATTTTTTTCCTTTTTCATTCGTTCTTTGTTTTTTTGAGATATGGTTTTGCTATATAGCCAAAGTTGGCCTAGAGCTCACTATGTAACTCAGGCTGACTTTGAACTCTTTTGATCCTCCTGCCTCAGACTCCTGAGTGCTGAGATCACAGGTGTGAGCTACTGTGCCCAGTTTTAGGGCTTCCTCATCGCACTCCTGCACAAAATCACTTGAGTTTGTGAATTTCTCTGCCATTTTCCCAGAGTCTCACGAATTCAGGAATCTTCAGTGGTTCTGCACTCTTGCCTCTGCCTCAGTAGAGGCAGCCACATGGAAACAGTGGGGATGGTGACATTGCATACATTGCCACTGTCTCATTAGTAAGCATTGCATTAGGAGCCATGCTCAAGATGGGGCTTGTTCTCATCCTGTGTCTGCGTGAGCTGTGAGACTCCTTCCCCGTGGGTTTTCCTGTCTTCTTTTGCAGTTACAGCCAAGGCCAAGAAAGTGAAAGAATCATGACAGAATCCCTCAGGGAGTGGCAGAGAAGGGACTGAGGAGGGCACACTTGACTTCGCTGTTTTTTCAAAGGACCATCAAATAAGGTACGCTTCCGGGAATCCCACACACGCGCCAGGCACTCCTCTTGCCATCTAGGATGATACTGGAGAGCTGGGAAAGACGAGCGTGCTTCTGTAGGTGAGGCCAACCCACTGGGCACTGAGGCGAGGTCTCCCATCACAAGTGTGGTCTTCTTGCCTTTCCTTCAGCAAACTGTCTCAAGAGAAGTTGACGCTCGCCCCTCTGTAAACCATAACCATTTGTGTTTGCCCTCAGCAGACCTGGGGCTTGTTTTGAGCTGGGAACTAAACACTCTAGTCACAGGCACTGAGTGCCTGGCTCAGGACACGTGTTTACTCTTCTCGTCAGCAATGGCCACCTAAGCCCATGACTGACGTGAGACAACAATGCAGGGGGAGAGGGAGAGAAAAGGCCTGTCTGCGATGATCAGAAAGCATGCAGAGAGGGCCACAGCATGCAGAAAGGGCTGCAGCATGCAGAAAGGGCCACAGCATGCAGAAAGGGCCACAGCATGCAGAAAGGGCCACAGAATGCAGAAAGGGCCACAGCATGTAGAAAGGGCTGCAGCATGCGGAAAGAGCTGCAGCATGCAGAAAGGGCTGCAGTATGCAGAAAGGGCTGCAGCATGCAGAAAGGGACACAGCATGTAGAAA